>DWLH01002386.1:0-10872 GCA_018249795.1 Heliconius telesiphe telesiphe | reverse complement strand
AGTGATCTCTGTAAAGAGACTTTACAGCCTGCAGCAAGGGTCCGCTCACATTGTACCGGGGTAGTATCTCCCATAGTTTCGCTCTTACAACTCTGTCAAACGCCTTTTCCAAGTCCACAAAAGCACAAAAAACTTTTTGGTTAATGGCCAAAAATTTTTCCGTGATCATGCGGAGGGAAAAGATCTGATCTATACACCCTCTTCCAGATCTAAAGCCACCTTGGCCTTGGGCCTCCCACAACAGCCTTTCAGATCTCTCTTGCATTCTTCTCGCTAAAACTTTAACATAAACTTTACTACCTAAGCTTGATTAGCTTACTGATAGCCCTATGGTTTGCGCAGTCTATCTGTGAACCTTTGCCTTTATACAAAGGCACGATGACTACACCTCGCCAATCGTCTGGGACCTCCCCTGATTTCCAGCATAAATTGCACAAAAACCAGAACAAGTCCAAGACACGTGGCCCACCATATTTGATCATCTCGGCAGTAACTCTATCTGGTCCCGCTGACTTACCACATTTCAGACTTCGTATTGCACTAAGTTAGCCAAATTACAAAAGTGCACTTAAATTGATTAAGCCCTTTCTGAGATTATCGTGAACGCACAGATGAACAGACAAACTGACCAAGTTCTGTTACATTGTTAAATGTCCGTAATAACAATTTTTCTAATATATCTTCCATATCTTGTACAGACTTATTGGTATGAATAAGAGATGTATATGTATCCCTAAAGGAAAGCCACTGGTTTGACTCACCACTAAAAGGTGGTATTTTTAACGAAGGCAACTTCATTAGGCCATTGCGACTCTCATTTGATGTCCTATCTACTTTATCCTTGTTTTCAAAATACTCCAGCAAAGACTGAGCCTTAGCAATTAAATTAAAAAATAAGTTCTCCGTTGTATCGCGTTCCTCAAGGTGCTTTGACGTATCATCTTCTATTAATTCTTTTTGTGATTGTATATCCTCAAAACAGCTTGAAAGTTCACGCACCTTGTCACATCTTATACGAAGTTCGTTTAATTGTAACGCATTAAATTTCTTTCATTATATTAACGGTGTTAAATATTTATCAAAAAGAGTTAATCTACCTCTAATGGCTGCTCTTTGCTAGGCCTAAACAAGGTCCTTCAAATTACTCATTTTAACAGTGAAAACAACGCACAATTTATTACTTTTTTACCAATTAATATAAAAATAGAATTATTGAATGTGTACTTTACGTGAATCCCGTAAGAAATAGGTTTCGCAGCCGGCCGATCGCCGATAAACAGATGCTTGCACTTGTATATAGGAGCGAGACGCCGTGGCACTTATAGATGTTTATTTCCTGGAAGTATCGGCAATTATGTTTCAAATATTGTTTCACATAAATTTTAAGGTACACATTGAATACTATAATACTTTAAATATCGTAATTACTTCGAACTGATACTGTAGGTAGGTTTATTGTAAAACGAAAACTATTAACGAAATAAATTACCTAGGGTTGATACTGATTATTACATTCGAATGCACAACAAACATCATAAAATGAATATTATTACGAGATTTACTATGAATTAGTAATTTGGATAATATATATATATATATATATATATATATAGTATTCGTGTAAAAGAGGGTAGATTTAGGTGGAAAATAACTATAAAAACAGTGAAATTGTGTCAATCGGGGGCACTCGCTTGTAAGTGACGGCCCCTATTGGAAGGAAACTAGTGTGAAGTTGTTAGTAGGTGATACATATCACTTATTGCAATTACATAGTATCTCTTTCAAAATAGTTTAGAATCATATAGACGATATGTGTTTTTATCGTGTTTTTTTAAAACGTTAATCGCTTCCGATTTCTAACAATATGTGATATATATATATATATATATATATATATATATATATATATATATATATTTATTTATATATAGTATTATATTGCCCCCGATTGACACAATTTCACTGCTTTTATAGTTATTTTCCACCTAAATCTACCCTCTTTTACACAAATACGCTATCAATATATATATATATATATATATATATATATTAAAATGAGGGTTGACCTAAAAAGATTCTCGTCCACCGTTTTCACACAAATCGAAATAAAAATTAATTATTTATGAAGGATTAAAAGCACACTTCCCTCGGATTGATGGCGGCAGCTAGATGCTGGCGATGTCCTGGAGGGTGAGTGTTCTTGGCTTCGTATCTCGACAGGTATCACGGTAGGTAGTTTGCTCGGTAAAGATCACGTCGGGGTCACCAAATGAATGCGCCAATGATGATTGATGGGAAAATGAGACCCAAAACTCTTGAATTACTTTATGTTTTACAATGATTAATTAAATTTAAGTAATAAAATAAAAGTTGATGTTATTAGGTCCGAGTCTCAAAGCGCAATGATAATGTGTCGCCCCTGCTTGTGTGACGTGTGAGTTCTTGCTTGTATAATCTGACAGGCGTTGTTTTATTCGGCTTGAACAGGAATGTTGACATAGATCCGAAGTTTGCGTAGCACTTGGGAAGAAGTTCCTACTAAACAGCACAGTAATTTTGATCACGTATCCACATGTTGATGGCAAGGAATAAAAAACCTCTGTAGAGACTATTATTATTAGCTTCCAGTTCAATATATCAAAAAAATAATTACTATTAAATACCTAGCTTGACACTTTTTCCCTCATATATCTGGGTAAAAAGAAGAAATCTAGAGTTAATAAAATTAAACTATTATTTATGAACGAAGGCGGAAGCGTTGAAGCTGGTATAAAAGTTCACTGGACGGATTTTAATATGATTGATCACAAGCATCGTCGAATAGCGAAGGTGAAAGCAAAGTAAAACCGGAATATCTCGTACCCAGATCAAGATTAGGACAGCGAAAAGGCGTTGGGTGACCGAGAATGTACTGTTATTGACAACAAGTCCTCTTTTTATTTTGAAAGAGATAATTCTGTCGAATTTATCAAAGAACCCCATCGTTTATCTAGTCGGACTAGAAGCCATAATATTATGAAACAGTTACCGTCAGTAAAGCCAATTTAAAGGAAAGGAATGGTAGAAACGTAACGGCTAAACTTACGAAGCTGAAATTTGGCATGTTAACATGTGAGAGAGTGTAAGGTAGCATTAAGAGTAATTTTTAAAAATTACTATGAAAAACGAAAATTAGATTTTCCATTTTACGTCCGAAAGTAGACACTAGCATTTTTTGCTTTTAATGCGAGAAAGTGATTTAAATAATTATATAATCATGAAATTTTATAAGGAAAAACCCACTTTGTTATTAGTTAAAAACTGGCGTATTTACATAGTAGATATACTCGTAAAGCACACCAAGTACGCTTAAGTCTTGGAAACTATGTTAAGAACTTTAATGCGGTTTTAAACTTCTTTCAAGGAAGGTTTATATGTATAATACATACATAATATATTTGAGTAAAGCTAATAATATTATGTAATTTTTGCTTATTTAGAAAAATACTTTTTTAGTGTTGTTATGTTAAGTGTAATTCCACGCTTAGGAAAGAAAAGTACTTATTAAGAAAACGTATTAAAAACCCGCTACGTAAAATTTTTTATACATTTTCTTAATAAATTTAGTTTACAATCATTGTAGAAACCATCATTGCATAACGTTTTTGAGTTCGATTCTTGCTCTCGGGAACGTATTACTTCATTTCCACTTTCTCGTAATATGGTAAAGCTCGGCGTTTAGTTTCTCCAGTAAATACGCGATGAGAGAAAAATTTAAGTGAAAGTAGGGGACAAAGTGTCTTAATACTAGGTCCCCCCTGCCTATAACGCTACGCGAAACAAAAAAAATTCCAAAGTTTGTACAAATTAATAAAATCTCAAAAACTCACATTTGTTTTGCTATGTTTATATTGAATAATCACGTAAGACATCGTTAACAGTACTCCTTGGCAAAGACTTTGTGAAGTGTAAGAATGAAGTTTTAATAAGTTTTAACATTCTTCTATTTTTGAAACATCGATATAATACGGAATATCTTGGTAAGGCCGCGAAGGGTAGTTTCAAAGGGTAGGGTCAAAAAAATTATATGTTTTCTAAAGTACTTTTCCAACTATATTTAACATAAATACATTTTATATTAGAGTGAAAGTCATCCATTCGAAGATATGTAATGGTGTTGAAGTAAATCGAGTTCCACTATTTAAATCCTGGTTTCATTATCTCACCAGCTTGGTTATACCATATATCATCGTACTACAATTTAAGATTTACAGAACTTCTAAATTTCATGATGTTATCTCTGTTATAAATGGCTCAAATACAACTTCTTAGTTTCATTGCATTGTTTCAAAAGTAACCAAGTAGTAAGAAGTCGAGCTAAAACGAGTGTTAAGAATCTCTTCTCTATATATAATAAAAGGATAGAAAAATCAATTCTGTACATGAAAGATATAAAAAAAAATTAAAATCAGGCCGGTTAATATGTCGATTATAGAACCTAAAAAACCAATCAGCAGAATTCTTGTCAGTCTGTCCGTCTGTCTATCCGTCTGTCTATCTGTCTGTCTGTCCGTCTGTCCGTCTGTCCGTCCGTCCGTTCGTCCGTCCGCCCGTCCGTCCGTCTGTCTGTCTGTCTGTTTGTTTGGTTCGCCAATCACACAAAAACTACGGGATAGAAATTAATGAATTTTTGCATGGCATTAGGCCTAGTAGGTGGAGATCCCATTGCTTAAAACTAGGGATCAGATTTTCTAATGAAACTTATATTTAAGAATGATACATGATAGTAGAATAGATTACACTAGGGTTGCCTAAAAGAATCCTGCCGCAATCGCCTTTAATTAATGTTTTTCGAAACTCGTTTTTGGAGAAAATTGCACTCATATGTTTTTTATGTGAATCGCACATCATTTGAAAGAAAATCGCCTAAGGAATTGGAAAAACAATGGTTGCCAGCTCTCAGTCTGCCGCAAGCCCAGGGTTGCCTGGTTTAAAGAGGTCACTTAAAGTTAATATTTGCACTCATGTGTTTTTTAATGAATTATATATCAAATTAAAGCTTATTTTTTTCTCATCACAAAAACACATGGTTGCCTGAAAAATAACTGCCGCAAGCACGATGAGATCTTCGGCCATAGGGTCTTAAGGTACATTTTTTTTGGGTTTTATCCCGATATTTATGATAGTTTTGTGTAAAAAAAATTTTAAATACCGATAACTACTGTATGAAATTAAACAAATTTCGGCACGATAATAGTTCAAAGCCTAATCATGGAGTTTTTAGTTTTTATCATGGAGTATAAAGAAATTTTAGTAGAAAAAATAACATTATTATATTTCTTTTGACAATTTGAAAAATTGACTAAAATATGCTTTCTACACAAGTTTTATATTAACTATTGGTATCTATTAACCAAAATATCACTACAAATATTTACAAACTACAATTTTAACTTCTCTATAAAAGCCTAATACAATAATAAAAAAGAAACAAAAATGAAAATGAAAACTTTTTTAAACAAAATAAATAATAAAAATATCGTTGTAAAATAAAATGCAATTTATCAAGAACGAAGCACGCAGACATAAACATATCAAAGGTAAACCACCGCAAATTCCGAAATCGAGTCGTAGGTATTGGCGGCAAAGTTCAGAGTTCTAAAGGTTTTAGAATAACAGAGGAGAAGTGGTAGACCGACTGGGTTGCATAATGGCCTCCAAGCAACATGAGGTCATAGTGTACGAGGACAGAAGTGAAGACGTCAGTTACCTTAAGCCTGCACACTCCAGCACCCAAGCAGATCATCCACAAACACCCCTTTTAACCACCGAAAGTGGCTCGGATCGCCTTCAATGATTGACCGCAGAAGACAAAGCTAAAAGTCCAAAGACAAAACACTCAGCTGCGAAGGCCATATGCAGTGGCTTTAGTGCAATTTTAGGAAGCGTATTTGGCAGAAGGAACTTCGTGCGGATGACAGACAGGCGGTGGCACTGGAGCAGTTCACAAGGAAATCGGCAGAAGTTCCAGCGATAACATCCCGGCCAAAACGTACAAAGGCGGCAATGGATATTGTACTACTACCAGATTTCTTACCAATTCGAGAGCACGAGGACCACTATAAGAACGCCATGCTGGAATTCCTTGCAGTTCTGAAAGCTACCAAACAAGTCAAGTTCAGAACGTGCAAGGAAATTATACTTGCTTTCCAAGGTGGATACTCAATATTGGGAGTAAAACTTAAAGAGGCAGAAGGCGCGATATATAATAACGATAGCGGCCAGACCATCGCGGGAAGCATGAAAGGCACTTGTATGGCAGCATACAATGCAACATCTGGCTTTGTTGAGTTGAATGAAGAGGAGACCAGGAGAACAGGATAAATATATCGCGATGAAATAATACATTAAACTCTAATTATCCAATACGTACAATCGCGTCTAAATCTACTTCAATACAGAGGCAGGCGGGGAGAGGGGCGCGGCGGACGCGTCGCGGGGCGCGGGGGGACGCATGGCGTGTGGTGAGCCGTTACGCAGCAAGGATTTTTTGATATTGTAACAACTTCTAAAGTACTTATTAAAATGAAAAACAGTACGAAACAGTTTTGATCTCCATTAAATGGCCAACGTAACTTATATACTTATTTATATGCTTTATGAGTAAGGGATAAACGAAACATGAGCCAAATCTACGGTTTATAGCCGGCGTGATGTGTCAACAATTAAATGCGTTTTTCTCTAAAACTATTCGTAATTTCCAATTAGTGTAAAGAGCAAATTTTATCTTCGTTTAACGTAGAAAATTAAAAGAGTATTTAAAAGGATAAGGATTGATACCATTATGGACAAACATCCCTCACAATAAAAAATATATTCAAATTACTATTTTTAGACAGAAATATACTCACTGTATGTTATCCCTAAAATGTTATTTGCATTTTATGAAAATTAGGTAATTTGAAATACTTTAAATATATATATACAAAATAGATATTTTAATTGTAAAAATTGTGGAAATAATTTATTTTAATATTTTTATATACTTTCTCCCAATTTTCAAGACATTGCGTGTTGACAGAACTTAAAGCCGTGCTATGACCTGTTACCAGAGCAATGAAATGGAAACAATTTATTTCGTGTCGAACCGAACTCACAACGGTGACGCTTACAGTCAAACGTTATGCCTTTTAGACACGATGGCCTGAATTCATCATTAGAGTGAACTACAATAATATAAAAAAATATTTTATTTCAATAATAAAACATAAATCATCAGAAGTATCAATTTCAGGATTATATGAAATGCGACATTTTTAAATAGCTGTGTTGTGTTCAAAATTATTAAATTATTTTATCATAAAATATTCAGTTTTCTTTAAAAATTAACTTAAAAAAAAACTCAATTGTTAATTGCAATGTCTCCAAAATTCTGTGAAAAGTGAGGCACAGAAGTGTTTTAATAAGAACGGAATGGTTTACCACTAATCCCGGACATAGCTAGCTAGCATAGCATAGTAGGGTTGTGTATGGATAGAATATAAAAACCGTGGATTGAGAAAGTCTGTTCAGCCGTTTGAAGAACGGAATTTTATTATTTGAAATTCAATTTAATTTTACTGAATGCGGAATAATATTTTAAAACTCTCTTTTTCTCATCCCAAATTATCATTTATAGGAATGTCTTTCTGAGTAGCAGAAATTTGTAAAACAGAGATGCAGACCTCTCCCTACAGAGATGTTAACAATATACGTAAGGTTTAATACGCGAATAATTAAAAAAACAGCGTATGGCTTAATCGTCAGGTTTCATGATGCGCGAGTTCAAGTCCCGCTACATCAAATATTCATAAGTTTTAAAAAATATTATAGCATAGATTATTTTTATTCTACTGATATGGTAAATAAAACTTAACATCTCTCGGGAACCAACACGCCATGTCATAATAGAAAGGACCAATTACGTAAATTTCACTTTAAACAGATTTAAACAGCTATTTTCGTCACAAAATCTCTTGCTAGTAAAGCTACTAAATTATTTTACGAAATTATATTATATAATACAGAAAGTTATTATATTTTGCAATATTTCATCTATATTTCTACTCAAATAACAGCCTCAGTTCCCGGGACCTTGATATCAGGTTAAGCAATTAACACAAAATTACTATTAAAGCAAATAAACATTTTCGGTGAGAATTTAATTTCATCTCGACTTTCACGTCGCGTTGAAACAATTCACATTGTTTTATTAATTTTAATAAAAGATTTAAAAATGTAGAGTAATTTTAAATCATTTTCCGTTAGAGTGATGGAATAGTTTTGCTTTTTACTGTCTCCAAAAGACTATATATACGTACAACGTATCTAGTGCTCTCTCGAAGAGCGGCGTTCAGTTCCACTACTCAACACGCAATACATCAGCAATTCGGTGGAAAAAGGGGAACCGAGGTGTCGTAATGGAAACTGAATATCTTAAGGTTCCCAGATTCCCTACGTACGGGATGAACATGAAGCTAAAAAATATATACAATAGTTTTAAGGAATGAGGTGAAAGATTATTTTAAATAAAATTTCATACCTGCGCCATATAGACGATTAATGAAACAACAATGGTCGTAATATAAAGTTGATAATAAATTCAATTAACTATGTAGAAATTATTATCCACGGAACACAAAGAAGCTTTTATCCTATCGAAGATTAATAGTTTACTGTTTTTATAATAAAATTTTATTTTACCTTAGATCATTTAGTATTTTATTTTATTTTACCATTTATTTACTATACTGGTCAGTTTAATATTTTTTAAACATACAATTTTTTTTTCTTTATGTTATAATGAATCAATAAGTAAAAAATTTTTCGATATTTTGGATTCCATTAGTTCACCTACCAAAACTATTTCAAGGCAAATCTAACGAAATCAATATCTACTGGTCTGGTGTTGATTTTACAAATCGGTATCACTGAAAAAAGTAATACTGCTTTAGAAACCGTATAAAAAATTGAACGTAGCGGGATTTGAACCCGCGCCTCTTGGAAACCGTCCAAGCACTCTGACCACTAAGCCATACATTCTCATCCAACTACGTCGAACGTTATGCCACGTATAGCAGGATAGCCCGAGTTTTACAATCCAAGTAAGATTACTGCTACTAAAACTACTCTTCAACTAAAAATTTAAAGTATTATGATAAAATATGGAAACATAAAATATTTCTTAGAAGTTATATGCGAAATAAAATTTTCTTACGCTACTTTCTATATTGTAAAGACGGAAAGTATGTTTTTTTTTGTACCGATATAGAGTGTACCCGTTCTTTGATTGATCGTTCGTTAGCTCTTTTCATAGTTCACAATTCTAAAATTTTTACCTTTAGCTACTTGTAATATTGTCATAGAATATCATCATAGACTTAAATTAAGATTAATAATTATTCAACGAAAAAAATATGTAGGTATATAAAATAAAACGCAAATACATTTTTTACTGCTTTTTGCACTAACAAAGGATAAATTACTAAAAACTATCATCTTGTGTTGCTTTGTCGCACGGTATCTAAGAAGTGTGAACATTTTTACGTAATATATCAAAATGAGAATAATATATACAAACACGCTTTGTCTACTAGACCCTGAAAATGACAAAGATATAATATAATTATCCCTCGAGTGGGAATTGAACCCACAACCATCGCAATGCCAGTTGGACACAGGCCTAGTGACCACAATTTGCATAAAACAAACGTACGATAATAATTCCTAGTACATATAAATATTAAGTTGAAACTCTGAGGGATTATTCGTCGTAAAGTGCTTATTTTGAATGTAAACAACAGTTCTCCTTTTACTTTAATATGCTTTGTAAGCGACCCGTACTGCTTTGAAGCTTCCGATTCAGAAATTTAACTTATTTGATTGCACTATTGTAGTACGCTTTTGAGTTTTAAGACTAGATTTAATATTGATGCTAAGTAACTAGTTTTTTTTAAATATATAAGAAAAAAATATGTTGGTGATTTTTAATTTTTAGAATATAATCTATGAATGAAAACGGCATGTCAAGAAAGCTCTCAAGATGGATGTCAGAATTGAGAGAGGTGTATAAATACGGGCTTAAGAGCTGAGAACCATTGTTTTTTTCGATTCAATTCTTTACATCATTCTCTTTCAAATTACAAATTGCTCAAAAATGAGTATTTTTGATGACGCCATCAATTGATCAAGTACTCACCATTAACCAAATTCAATAAAATGTAATATGAGAAAGGCTTTATAGGCTTTATTATATGTGAATGTTTATTCCGTGGCTTAGACTTCTATTTATATAGGACTAGGTTAGTTTTTTATTCTCTTGTACAAATAATATAAAAGGTTGCTTGCGTTTGTTCCTAGCTATCGTAAATATGATGATCGAATTTCAAGTCCCAAAGCTTTGAAAATAGTGATATGGGTAAGAATTGGTTGAAGGCGCTAATCTCAGGAACTACTGTTTCGAATTCGGAAATTCTTTTCATATTTGCAAATGGCATTGGGAAGAATTATTGGCTATTTTACATGATGTTAACAGTTTCGATGTCACCTACAGTAGGTGGTCCGTCGTCAGAGTTATTAACGGGGCTCATTATGTGTCTTACTCCTTTCCTTTGAAGTCAAAGGAAAGTAAGCGTGACGGGTTGTGGGTTCAATTCTCAGTCGAGAAAATTTTATATTGAATATTTTAATTTCTTCGCTCTAATGTCGGGGCAAAGCGCAGCGTTATGTTCCACCACTTGACACACAATACCTTCAGAATTCGGCGGAAAGTAGGATACAGAATGCTTTCGCACTAGGTTCCATCTACCTACTCTGCTGCTGGCACTAAGGCAAAAGCCCGACGCTGAGATGCAC
>DWLH01002385.1:0-10874 GCA_018249795.1 Heliconius telesiphe telesiphe | reverse complement strand
AAAACTACTAATTAGTAGTTTTACTTTAATATAGCAGCACTAAGTATCATAATAAATTTTTCGGGACTTATTTACAATCCCCCGTAGGTATGTCGCACATGCCCCTTAGGAAGTCGACCGGGCCTGCTCACGACGCACACTGACTGGCGTAGTGTGACCGATTTATCGCATTAATTCTCGCGTTATTCTCTTTGATGTACCGCCACTTGAATTATCGCCTAATGTCAAACGACAATGTAAATGCCGTTGTCAGATTATCGCGTTAAGTCGTGGTTACGTTAACGCGATAATTAATGGCATTTCCCGGTAGTGTGGCCCCAGCATTAGGGGGCATAGGTAGCCACAGGATTTCATCGAGCAGAACATTCCAAAGAGTTGGTCCAAGGACTGATCCTTGTGGGCATCTCATAGTTGAGCGTTTCCATACTACCCGGTCTCCCACAAATAACCGGACTCGCCGCCCATTGAAGTAGCTCACTAAAATCTTGTAGATATTTGGCGAGATACTCCCCTGTTTGGCTTTCGTCAGGATCATAGGCCAAGCGTTGTCAAAAGCCCCGGAAATATCAAGTAGGATCAGCTGGACATAGTTCTGCTCGGTACTCGCAACTCGGTCAAGTACTGCATCCAATGCTGTGAGCGTAGGCTTTCGACGAGCAAAACCATGCTGCGAGAGAGAAATGTTGCCCTGCAAGCTTGGAGTGCAACATATGATTAGGCGTTCTAGTATCTTACCCAGAATAGGCTTCTGCCTATATATATAGAAGAGTAATCGGCCTATACGCCTTTGGATGTGAGAGCGGTCGATCGTTTCCCTTTGGCAGGACCAGGAGCTTTCCTGCTTTCCAGACATCTGGAAATATGCCTTCATCCAAACACGCAGAATATATTAGGAGCATCTCTGCTCCACAGGCTCTCCATGCGTGTTTGATTATCTTTGCACTAATTCCGTCTAGACCGGGTGCAATATTTGGCAGCTCCTTTATTATTTTTGCTTAAGTCTCTTACGACTTGGCAAGTCTGAATTTTTGTCTCTGGGAGAGCATGCTGCATCTATTCTTACCGCTCTATGATACGAAGTGTCGTAACGGGGGCTCGTGCTTATCTATAGTGCGTCATTTCCACGCTCCTTTTTTCTGTAAACATCCTCGCTGGGCAATCTTTTGCCCTGTGCGAATCGCTTGCATATTGCACAGCATGTGGATTCCGACTTGCATGCTCTGTCTTGTACCCAGTATTTCCGCAGCGACCACAAACTACTTTCGACCTGCAGAACTTTTCTGGGTGCCCGTACTGCTGGCATTTGTTGCAGAACGTAACCATAATATAGTCCGTTACTTCATCGGCCTGCACGCCGATGAAGACCCGACCCTTTTGCAAGAGTGACTCCCTTAGAGCCCGCAAAGATCACCGTTGTGGCAGCCCCGCGTGCACGGTTCTTCTTAAATGCGACTTTGGCTTTGTTTTGGATCCTTAAAATTGGCCATGCATCATCCTCTCTGTAATTCTGGTGGTGCAACGCTCCCAAGACGTCATCAAAGCTTGGATTCCCATCTAGTCTGTTGAAGCAGATTAGTAACCACTAACCATGTTCTCGGCTCGGCGGCATTGCCTCTTTGAGCCTACTTGCAGCAGCTTCATTAGTGGTCTGGACCACCACTCCAGCGTTGCCCACTTTCCGGACCCGACCAACCTGAAAGAATCAAGAAGTATCTTCCGCCGACTTAATTTCTCCAGTCTTTACGGCGGCCGGGTACACCGCTAGTACTGGACTCCCGCTCACCCATCTCAGTGGGTTCTCTGTGATGAGGTAGCTTTAGAATGTTAGCGTAGGAATTACCCTTAGGCTGCGCAGTCGGAACCACCGCTAGAGGCTGCACTAATAGTTAAATCTCCGCGGCCGCCAACCGTACCGCCATATGGGCAATTACTGCACTCAACCTTTCGGTATGTGCGCCATTCGGCCACCTCGTCTTTGTTAAGGCCAGAAGTCTTCTCCCGCACCGCGTCCATTATGCCCTGGGTCGCAGAGGTTGCTGTCAGGCCCTCAACCGTCGCTTCCGCTAGGGTAGCCGTCTTCGCAGTGCCGGGTTGACTTACCGCCCCTCCTCCCGCTTGGGGGGTGCACCCGTCAAGATGCCCGCAACTAGTGGAGTACCATTATATAACACTTTCCACCTCCAGAGGGGAGGAGAGTGGCCTCTTGGATGGCCCTTGGAGTACCATAAGGCGGACGGAGTCCACGTCTGCCTCTTCCTCTGCACCTCTCACAGAGGCGCTAAACCCCTGTGGGTGCGCGCCAAAGACTTCCGAGGTGCAAACCCCCCCGCCTCCTCTTCAGCCTCCAGCCTCCTTCCAGCAGCCTTCCTTCAGCTCTCCCTAACGCCCTCTGGAAAGAATCACTCTCCTCGTCATCCGCCATACTTGACACTGTCTATGCTTCGCTTGCCAATCAGCTGCCTCTCATCAAACACACCACCAATTGACATTGACAGTGAAACCTCGCCTTACCTTACAGCTGTCACTGACAGGTGACTGCGCGTGAGCAATGGTAGCACCGAAACACGACAGTGACTGTCGTCGATTGACAGCAGTCAACCGAGACATCAAATATCTATGCCAATGCCACCACGTATTGACACCGCGTGCATTTTGAGGTTATGCACACGGTAAATCTTCAGTGCCCCTTCCTTAAGCGCTATAAATTACTGAAAATGCTACAGTTTTTGCGGATAGATGCTCAAAGTGTACTCACATATTTTTGGCTTTTGCTCTTATTTTATTTTACTTATAATATTGTATTTAAAGTTATAGTAATGCACTAAAAGTTCCCGCACCTACCAGTGTTTATATCCTCTAGTACAAATCTATAGAGAGAAATCACAACCACTTCCAACACAGTAAGAAAACTTTATTAATATATCACCTGTTACATATAAAAAACTGCAGATCATTTAACAAAATGGATTCCATTAAAGATAATATGTGTGAGCTGAAAGAACTTTTCGAGTCAAGAATGGCAGAGTTTCAAAGAAATCTTCAAAGCTCCACTATACCCGCAACTAGCCCTACTTCTAATATTATGTCACAATTTGGTTCCTTCAAAAGTTTTGTCTTGGGTGCATTAGAAGCCCTGCAATTGCAACTTGGTGTTTTGGCTCGTAAACATGATGAATTTGAAATGAGATCACGAAGAAAGAAAATCCTCCTCATTCACGGTATTCAAGAGAATGTCAGTAATGTAAATGTTGCTACTACTGTTGTCAAAACTCTATCGGAGCATCTCAAAATACCAGATATAAAGCTTGAAAATATCAGCCGCTGTCAACGACTTGGCCGCACATCCTCTAACAAGCCCAGAGCTATCTTAGTTAAATGTCGTGATCTAGCTCTTAGAAATAAGGTATGGTTTGCTTAGACAGGTCTTAAAAATTCAGGAATTATATTATCCGAGTTTCTAACTAAGGATCGGCATGAAACTTTCTTGGCGGCTCGACAGCGTTTAAGTGTGTCCAGATGCTGGACCAAGAGCGGTTATGTAGTGGTCGTGGGTGTTGACGGTACACACAATTATATCACAACGATGGCTGAATTAAACTCCCTAGCTCCTGCTAGCAGTGAAAATCCTCAATTATACACCATTGCTGCAACTGGATCATCAAATGTCTGCCCTAAAGACAGTAAGAACGCCAACGTGAGGGTTAAGAGAGTAGTAAAAAAATAACTCTTCTCTTTACTGTATTTTATTACTATATGATTTGCTTTCTATATGGTTTGAATTTCCCTTGTACTGGTCCAATTTTATGTATATATATATTTATTATAATCTACTAATGGATTTCCAAACAGCTTATGTAATTGTTGATAAGTATTATTAACTTAGCTTTACTAGTTTACGCCCCAAGTACCCACAAACACAATTGTATTTAATTATTAATATTATTATAAGTTTTATATTTTCTAACTGTCTGACTGTCAATTGTCAGTAACGAATTGTCAATGTCAATTGACATTTGTAAATCGCTACTGAGGCAAAGACTAAGTAAATTTTAAAAAGCATTTACAAAGCCAGTTACTTACTTTTGATTTTTAGCACTTTATGTAATTTTAGTTATTTTGCTTCATGTATTAAGTTTGTTATTATTTTCTATTTGTCTTTTTTATTATTATTCTTTTATTGGTATATTATTATTTTATGGTTCTATTTTCGTTTTTCTTTATTATTCTTGTGGTTTATAGTATGTGTGTGAGAAACTCTTTTTACTTCTGTTTTCTTTCTCTTTTCCTACTTAGTTGGAAACATGGCTCTTACAATGTAATTTTTTTTGTAT
This sequence comes from Heliconius telesiphe telesiphe, assembly GCA_018249795.1. Taxonomy (NCBI): domain Eukaryota; kingdom Metazoa; phylum Arthropoda; class Insecta; order Lepidoptera; family Nymphalidae; genus Heliconius; species Heliconius telesiphe. Next base: position 6,543 of record DWLH01002385.1, on the reverse strand, counting down.
GCTGTAATTATAACTTACAAACATCGTCCAGGCCATTGAAAGTGAAGTTAGAGCTTTCAATCAGAATCTTCGTCCGACGTTGGCAGGAGACACATGCGGTTGATAGCCCTCTATTAATCCTTGAGAGGTGGTTAGATCCGCAACTCGAGGAACTCCATCAGTTCTCGGATACAGCTTAGTGACGCGGCCCAAACGCCAGCAGAGAGGAGGTTGACAATCTTCCTTGATTAATACTAGGTCATCTAGCTTAAGATCTCTGCATTTAGTTCGCCACTTGGTGGGCTGCTGCATTTCCGCAATGTATTCGGCAGTCCAATGCTGCCTGGCCTGCTCCAGCCGCTGAAACCGGTTAAGCCTATTAGTGTTAATTTCTACGAAACTGCGATGGTAGTGATGTTAGGGACCTGCCGATAAAAAAATGAGCTGGGGTGAGAGGTTGTAGGTCATTAGGATCTGAACTGAGAGGTAATAAAGGGCGGCTGTTGAGGATTGCCTCAACTTGTGCAAATAGCGAGGATAACTCCTCGAAAGTCAAATCAAATCAAAATCAAAAACACTTTATTGCACCAAAATAAAATATAAATTCAATAACATTTATAATTTTAGTACAGTGCAAAGGCGGCCTTATCACTATAAGTGATCTCTTACAGGCAACCTTTTATTTATAGAAACTAATATTAAGAGAGCATTGTTGGCGGATAACTTTGCATAAACATATTTTTCTTATTTATTATATCATATATATACATACACTATTCATACATAAATACATTAATACATACATACATACATATATACATAAATACATACATACATACATACAAACAGACAAACATATATACATAAATGCATACATACATACATACATTTATATAGAGATACAATTAGACTTACATATATGCACAAAACAGATATAATGACTATAGCGATAGATAAAACTCTTTAAGACGACGCTTAAAGATATTGAATTGATGAACCGGGGTAGCTCGTTCCATAATTTCACCGTTTTTACAGTGAATGATTCACTGTAGCACTTGGTGCGACATAATGGTACCTCCAATACGTTGTCATATCTTGAACGGAGATTGAAAGACTGAGAGTGGGAGCCCAGGAAAGTAAATCTTTGTTTGAGGATTGAAGCAGTTAAGGGCAGATACAAGATAGAGTATAAAAGGATAAGTGCATGACAATTGCGTCGATGCTTGATGGTCAACCATTTAAGTTGAACTCGATATTGTGTAATATGGTCATACTTCCTCAATCCGAAAATGAACCTAATTATTATATTTTGGAGACGTTCGAGCTTGTTTAGTAATTGCTGTGACAAATCTAGGTAACAGGAATCTGCATAATCCAGAATGGGAAAAAGAAGAGATTGAGCTAACGATATTTTTGTTTTAAGCGGCAATAAATTTTTCCATCTCTTTACCCTCCCAAGTCAAATGTGCCTTTCCGAGAATGCGTTTAATATGAAATTTTGCTGACTTGACCCCTGCCTCAGCTGGGGAAAATTTAAACTCTATGCCTTGACGAGCTGCGAAATCACAAATAGAGTCAGTATGAGACTTAAAAAAAATGGAAATTTCTTTTGCTGCAGCTACAAAATTGCGGCCATTATCGCAATATATAATTTTAGGAACTCCCCTTCTGGAAATAAATCGTTTTAGTGTTAGCAAAAAAGCATCTTTAGACAACTCACTAACCGCCTCAACATGTATACACTTAGATTTAAAACATACAAAAATGCATAGATAACATTTTGTTATTTTACAACCTCTGCCTTTTCGATCACTTATGAAAAATGGCCCGGCAAAGTCCGTAGCGACTGTTATAAAAGGATAATCTGATTGTACACGCTCATTTGGTAAGTTACCCATAATGTTAGTTAGCGTACGACCTCCAAAACGACGGCATGTTAAACAAGACCGAACGACCTTTCTAGATAATTGACGACCTCCCGTGAACCAATAGCGGTCTCTTACTAGGACAAAAGTTGCTGTGGCCCGGCATGTAACAGACGCTTGTGTTCGGCTTGAAAAATAAGTTTAGTTAAAGAGTTATCCGACTTAAGGAGAATTGGGTGTTTTTTATCATATATATATAGTGTGAAGAATTAATTCGTCCTCCAACGCGTAGCAAGCCCTCGGAATCAATAAATGGTCTAAGAGCTGCAAGAGCTGTTTTAGAAGCTAGAGTCTTATTTGTTTGGAAACGAATCAATTCTTCAGGAAAAGACTCCTTTTGAGCAAGTTTAGCAAGAACCTAGAGTGAATGATCGAGCTCATGGGCTTGTAGAGCCCCTTGAACTTTTTTATCTCGATTTCGAAGATAATTAACGAATCTTAGAACCCAAGCGACCTGCCTTTGAAGGACATGGAGTTTTGAAGTTTTATTAAAATCAAGTAGAGGCGCCGAAAGCACAACTTCCGCTGCCATAACTGATACCTTTTTTAGCTCGGGTAGATCAAACGAGTCAACGACCTTGGCAGAAGGCCACGATGATTCTGGTTGCAAAAGAAACGGAGGTCCATGCCACCATAATGTGGGTTGACCAGAAGAGATATTGCTTAAATTTGAGCTTCGCGAGGCGAGATCTGCTGGATTTAACTGTGTTGGTACATACCACCACGACAACGGATCAGAAATTTCAGCAATGGCTGCAACACGATTGGCTACAAAGGTTTTAGTTTTATTAGGTGCCTTAATCCACCCTAGAACAACACGTAAGTCTGTCCAATAAAAATTACGATGTATGGGATGACGTAGAGCCTTAATTACGGCCTTGCTTAACTGTGCACCGAGTACGGCAGCACAAAGTTCTGAGCGTGGTATGGTAGTGGCCTTTATTGGGGCGACACGCGCCTTAGCACATAATAAATTAACTTGACATTCTTCCATTGAATTAATAGTTTTAAGGTAGATACATGCACCATAGGCTTCCTGTGAAGCATCTCAGAAACAATGCATTTCTATTTTTGCGTTGTGATTGATCAAAACAAGCCGTGGAATACGAAGATTTAAAATGTTACTAAGATTATTATGAAATAAATTCCAAATAGTTTTTATTTTACTGGGTACATCTTCATCTCAGTGTATTTTTAATTTCCATAAACCTTGCAATAGAATTTTTCGGTTAATTGTATAGAGAGATAATAGACCCAACGGGTCAAATATTTTACTAATATCGGAGAGAATAGATCTTTTTGTGATATTCCTTTGAGAAGAAACTTTGTATAAGAAGTGCAACTGATCTGATGTAGAACACCACCCTATACCCAGGGTAAAAGAGGCATTGCTTATTATCAAACTGTCTGAATTATTGATTTCATGTTGATCCTTAATTAAGTGAGGAAGATTAGATCTAAACTTTCTCTAATGGAAGTACCCCTGCCTGCAAGTTCAGTGGAGACTGAATGTTGAATATAGCGAAGACCTTCCTCATTGTCGCTACCAGTTAATAGGTCGTCGCAGTACATGTCCTTTTGTATATGGTTTTTATTCTAGGATTAGGACTACATTCTTCACCTAGCTGCCAAATGCATCTAGTGCTAAGAAAATTTGCAGAAGAAAACCCATACGTTACTGTACTTAACCGCAATGTACGCAACGGCTCATTATCTTCATTGCGCCACAAAATTAACTGCAGATTACGATCCGCTTCACCCATGTTCATCTGCCGGAACATCTTTTCTATATCTTCTGACACGATATACTTATGCAAACGAAACCTAATCAGTATGTTAAATAGAGAATCTTGAATTGTAGGTCCAACCATTTGAAGATCGTTTCACCAGAAGTAGTACGAGCAGAAGCATCAATTGGATGGTTAGGTAAAAAATAAGCATTAAAAGGCTTATGTACATGTGACACAGATAGATAGATATATGACGTTTATAAAATCACAATAGGCTGATTTTAAGTCTGGTTGTTTCCTAAAACGCGCTTCCAGATTTAAAAATCTTTTCTTTGCTAATTGATAGGAGTCGCCTAAGCAATTCTTATTGTCACGAAGAGGAAGACTTACGCAGAAACGACCATTTGGTAGACGAGTAGTGGTCCAAAGAAAATGTGTTTCACAAAGTTTTTCTTCCTTAGTATAGGGAACGACGTCTGGAAAGCTTTCTAGCTTCCAAAAGCTAGTTACTTGACCTTCTAAATCATCACCTTTGCTAAGACAAGCATGATAAGCTTGAATATATTTGTTAGGTAACGTTGATTTACATTGAATAGGAATAGAACCTCCGACTAGCCAACCTAATTTAGAACTACGTAGTATAGGTTTTCCGTCACCTAAAGAGTGTTGTTCAGAATCTATAATGTCTCAAAATAGGTCAGCTCCTATAAGCATATCGATAGGAGATGGTTGATTAAAGGTAGGATTTGCAAGAATAAAATTAGACAGATTTAGGCCCTTTAAATTATAACTTGACTTAGGTATATCATCAGATATTTTAGGCAATACTAGGCAAGACATTTTAACATTGAATTGGTTATAACTAGATTGGAGATGAATAAAACATCGTTCTGTATTTTGATTAAGCATATTTTTTCCAAGTGTGTATATTTCATCACTAGACGGATATGTAGGTAGGTTGAGTAAATAATTTTTCATTGATTTCTCGGAGTTCCATTTGCGATACAATATTAAAAATTTGAGATTTAATAATTGCTTTGTTGTATTCATTAAATTTCTTCACCGTTGCAGCTATACCATAAAAAATATTGTCAATATCATCCTCATTATTTTCATCTTTTTCCTTTAATATATATTTCATTAACAATGACGATGCAGAAGATCTGTCTTCGTCAAGTACTCTTGGCCTTTTTATATTTGAAAACTTGGATTTCTTTGTAGAGGAGTCAGATAATGTTGGACGATCTTCTATTATTGAAATATCCGATTGGCAATCGGGAGCAGACAACTGCGAATCTTCATTGACAGTACTTTCTGTATCATCACTATCTCTGAGTAGTGACGATACAGTTGCTTTTTCTTTATAAAAGGGTGTCAAAAAATTCATTTCATCCTCGAATTGTCATTTTTTAACTGAGACTGCTGCTTGACCGCTTTTGGTAGGTTTAATGACAAGTGGAATTTCCCAAACTGCATTGGTGCCATAGATGGCAAGCATATAAATATAATAGCTCCACTTAACAGCGGATCGCTCTACTACAACTATAAAAAACATTTTTCGATAGTTCTCTTGGTCATAGTCGATGATAAATACAGATTTACAGTTGTTGACATCGGTGCTTATGGCAAAAACAGCGACGGTGGTATTTTTGCATTTTCAAAAATTGGAAAACGAATTCAAAATAATAGGTTAAATATTTCAAGTGACAAAGCATTGCCCGGGACAAACGTAGCACTTCCACATGTTTTCGTGGGCGATGAGGCTTTTCCGTTACAAAAGAACATAATGAGGCCATATTCTCGTTCTCAACAACTATCTCAGGACCAAAAAGAATTTAACAATCGCCTGTCATGCGCACGCAAAGTAGTCGAAGATGCATTCGGAATATTATACCAAAAGTTTGAAATATACAATAAAAATATTCGTTTAAATCCAGACATGGTTGATAATGTTGTTTTGACAACATGTATATTGCATAATGTAATGCGAACTTATAATACCGAAAGTAACGAAGAGTACTGTTCTAGACCCAGGCCAGCGCATCATAACCTGAATCAGGAGGCGTTCAATGATCTACGTCACATTGGTGGAAACACTACTGCTTATAACGTACGTGATTCGTTTGCTGCTTATTTCAAATCATCGGTTGGACAGCTTCCATGGAATACTTAATTTGCTTACTCGTATTATCAATTTTCTTATGAATCACTAATCATCAAATGTCATATTTGTGAATGTCTAGTTAATAACGAATTATGTGGTAGTACCTTGTTTCACATAACAACGTTTGAAACAATATGGTCTCTTGTTTGATTTACATTGTAGGTTAAGTACATATCATTTTTGTCCATTACTAGTTTGCAATGTTACCAAATTAAAATTAGACTGAATGAACATTATGCAAAACAAGGGACAACCGAATTAAGCACCATGCAATCTGTTGTACTATCTTTTATTTAATATTTGTAATACATAAATAATACCCGTTACCTGTTACCGCTAAGGTGTTGCTTATTTCTGCCCATGCTTCTTCCTTTTTTACATTGTCACTGTACTTCGAGTCACTTAGATCATATAATAAATTATATTTACGAACTTCTTCGATAAGTTTTTCTTTATTCATTTTAAAAGTAAAACCGATACGTCCGCCTCGTTCGAAAGAAAGGCTGGGAATGAAGGGAGGGTGGGGAGCGGTGCATCGTCAACGCATCGCCCTCGAGTGAATCACTCGCAGGCAGCGCGCGGTCCACTCGTCGGCAACGCGCGGTCAACGTGCGGCAAGTCCACTCGCCGCCCGCGCGTGGGCAACTTGCGAGCGAGGCGATCCGGAGTTGATGTAATGAGCGTATACCCATAGAAATCCATACAAACAATATCAACTGCACTAGTTGAGGCGGTGAGGGTCGGG
>DWLH01002384.1:0-10879 GCA_018249795.1 Heliconius telesiphe telesiphe | reverse complement strand
TTCACACTAGTTTCCTTCCAATAGGGGCCGTCACTTACAAGCGAGTGCCCCCGATTGACACAATTCCACTGCTTTTATAGTTATTTTCCACCTAAATCTACCCTCTTTTACACGAGTACGCTAACACAAGCTCTTTAAATTTTTGCTGCGTGGCTCTAGATGAGTGATGATCGAACCTCGAGTGATGATCAAACCCACAACCAGTCGCGTTTACTGTCACACTTTGTGCCACTGCGCCACAACTGGCGTCGACATTATAATTACATATGTTTCATATATAATAACGAACATAATAATAATCCAGAGTGACATTCAGGAGCATTGTGACGTATTACAAATGAAGGTATGGTACTGTTCTAAATGTGATGTGGCTACAAATGGCTTTTGGCTCGTACCTTGTTTTGATGTTCATTGTATCGCGCTGAACATATACTTACTATCTATTTAGTGAATAGTTTTTAGGATGATCTATATTTAAACGTATTTAAATAATAATTATATTACAACAGGGTAGGTAGTTGGAGAACAGAGATACTTTAAATATTACATATCGTTATTTTGGTATTTTTGACGTGAGTACGTCTATAAAGGAGACTGAAACGATTGCATAAATTCTTGAGCTCATAATATGAAGAGATAAAAATGGTATGATTTAATAGATATAGGTACAATATTACCAGGCCAGTCGTGGCGCAGCGGCACGGAGTGTGACTGTAAAACCGACTAGTTGTGGGTTCGATCCCGACTCGAGGAGATGAAATATTTACTTAAATTTATATTTCCATTTCTTCGCTGTGGTGTCGAGGCTAAGCGCGGCGTTGAGTTCTGCCACTCAACACGCAATGCCTCCAGAATTAGGCAGAAAGTGGGGAACGGAGCCTGTTGTGTGTGGGATACAGCGTGAAACTGATTTTAGGTACATTATTCCCTCCCTAAAAATTCGGTTAGTTTTGGCAATCTGGGAACTGAGTTATTAGAGATTTGGTAAAAGTGAGGTTAAGTCCACAGCACAATTAACCTTTACAAAATAGGAGGTTACTGAGAAAAAAAATCCGTGACAAAAGCAGTAGAAGTAAAAATATGTTATTTAAAAAATACAAAATAATTAAATGATCTGAAGGAAACTGTAGTGAATATAGTATTATAGTGTATTTTATAAAAATATACAACAAATATAAAATATACCAATACGTCCGAGCTCTGCTCTGAGCTCAACAACTTGCGACCACAGGTGTAGAGTAGTGTAGTGTAGGATTCAGGGTCCCCTTTATAATGCACTAACCCTCGCCCTTACTGCTCCAGACCAATATAGAAAATTATCTCAAAAGAAATCACTACCGACGTTTATACAACTAGCTCTAAATATAGATACATATGAAAGAACAATGTTGTCATAACAAGTATGCAATATTTTAGATGAGTAAGACACAGCATATTACTATCTAATAAGTTTACAATACTGCCCACCGTAGCGCAGTGGAGCATCGTCTGACTGCAAACGCGGTGTTTGCAGGCTTCATTCCCTCTGGGGCAGTGAATTATAAGAATATCTTCGGTCTGGCAAGACAAAGCGCGGCGTTGAAGTCCGCCATACAGCTTTCTCTATATGTATATCAAATTTGGATAGATAATTAAGAAAAATGTGTTTTAGGTTGCCTCTGGCCTCTGTCTGTATCCAAAAATAAAACAATGTACAATATAACAATACTTTCTTTATATAATAACGCTACCTTAGCTTTATCTCATAAAGAAAGTATTTTTTTTATTCCAATTAATTAAGGACAGATTATAGAGTACATAGGTAATATCTTTTATATAAGAAAATAAAAAATATAACGTTCCGTAGCTGTATTTGTTTACTATGCAACAGAGACTATGACATATTTCATACACAAAGTAAAATTGTAAATTAAAATCATAAAGAATATTGTGCCAAGATTTTTTCTTGGATCTAAAAAGTTTTAATCCAGTTCACAGACAAACGCGAAAAAATCTTAGTTGACTTTTGAAGAAGCATTCGTTACAGATTAAAAAAGTTTTAAAAGTGTTTCAAACAATTTCTCTTCTTTGAGATCGGGGAACCTTTTGTAATGTCGCACTGAGAATTCAGTTATACAAAAGTATATAGGTTGAATGTAGTCGACGTTTAGTACTTCCGCCCGAAATAAGTTCATGTTATTGTGATTTAGTTTCTTATAAATAAATATATATCATATTTATAGAATGAACAAAAACAAATATTCAAACAAATACTCATATTTGTTACTTTTGTTAAGGTGCTGAGGACATATAAATATTTAACCTACTTCAAAAGCGAAGAGGTTATCGGTTTTATGTTTTTTTTGGTAATCATTTTGAAACATACAGGAATAACTCTGCATTTTTTACTATACAAATTACCAGAATTAAAAATATTCTACGTAAAATATACTTACAAATACTATCCAATATATGAAACATTAGAGTTAGCAAGAAGCGCATTAAGTACACAGGTGGAGTAGAATGCACTTAAATTAATGTCGAGTCTTCGCTGGGCGGAGCTTTCGTTACACTCGTAAAGACATATGTATAATACATATCTTCACTTGTTTGGTAAAATGAGATAAACGATCAAAATTGTAAAACTTAGCTAACATTTTCCTAAAAAAAGAAATAAACATATACATATGTATAAATTAACATAATTTTGGAGATTTAAAAGAATAAAAATTGAAATTATCATTTTTCTAAATAGGTCGGGGCAAAAATATTTTCGTATTTTGAATATTTTATTAGTAAATAAACCTCTTTGGCTGTACTGAATGTAACTGGCTGGTTTTAATTCAATTAAATGTGGAATTCCATTAAATGTTGGTAGGCGGGTAGTCGCGAAAGTGTTACGACGTGTTTTTATGTGCTCAGCTGATTTTACTATAATAAATTACGAAACATATGTTTGAGAAATAATTGTGCCCGTGTGTAAGTTGACTTAAAACACCCTTTCCAACATACTATATCATACCTATAAGGGATACCCCAATTGAGCAACTGCTTAAAAGCACGGAGGACCAATCATCGATGTTTAACAGCCGAATGGGCGAATTCGAAAGGAATCTGCAGCTACAAGGTTCCGATGTTCCAAATCCTACTGTGAAGGCTCCGGCCTCAGAATTTTATACGTTTAAATCTTTTGTGTGGGAGTCACTGAACTTACTCAAGTCACAAGTGGAGTTTGTTGCTCTAGGGTTGGACCGCATAGAAACTCAGTTCCTAGGTAAAATTCTCCTCTTTCTTGGAGTTAAAGAAGATAAGGATGAGGATTTGTTAAAAAAAACAGTCACATTATTAACCAACCAAATGAAGATGTCGGTTTGGCATAAAAAATGGCAGCACCCGGCCTATACTCGTAAGATTTACCAATGTACACTTTCGATCCAGTGTATGGAAAGCTAAAACTTATTTGAAAAGTTCTAAGTTTACTGTGACAGAAATCTTAACAAAGTGTGACTTACAGTACATATAACAAAAGTCATTAAAATTTAAGCAAACATTAATAAAATTGTTATAAAATTGTAATATTTCAAATGTTAATTTATTCTGATATAACCTATATATTTATTTTTTTAGGAAAATGTTATCAAAGTTTTACAATTTAGATCGTGGATCTCATTTTACCAAATAAGCATAGATAACTCAAGATATAAACATTAATCTTCGAAGATATGTACATATGTCTTTACGAGTGTAACGAAAACTCCGCCCAGCGAAGACTCGACATTAATTTAAGTGCATTCTACTCCACCTGTGTACTTAATGCGCTTCTTGCTAACTCTAATGTTTCATATATTAGATAGTATTTGTAAGTATATTTTATGTAAAATATTTTTAATTCTGGTAATTTACATAATAAAGAATGCAGAGTTATTCCTGTATGTTTCAAAATAATTACCAAAAAAACTTAAAATCGATAACCTCTTCGCTTTTGAAGTAGGTTAAATATTTATATGTCCTCAGCACCTTAACAAAAGTAACAAATATGAGTATTTGTTTGAATATTTGTTTTTGTTCATTCTATAAATATGATATATATTTATTTATAAGAAACTAAATCACAATAACATGAACTTATTTCGGGCGGAAGTACTAAACGTCGACTACATTCAACCTATATACTTTTGTATAACTGAATTCTCAGTGCGCCATTACAAAAGGTTCCCAGATCTCAAAGAAGAAAAATTGTTTGAAACACTTTTAACACTTTTTTAATCTGTAACGAATGCTTCTTCAAAAGTCAACTAAGATTTTTTCGCGTTTGTCTGTGAACTAGATTAAAACTTTTTAGATCCAAGAAAAATTCTTGGCACAATATTCTTTATGATTTTAATTTACAATTTTACTTTGTGTATGAAATGTGTCATAGTTTCTGTTGCATAGTAAACAAATACAGCTACGGAACGTTATCTGTTTTATTTTCCTATATAAAAGATATTACCTATGTACTCTATCTACAATCTGTCCTTGATTAATTGAAATAAAAAAAATACTTTCTTTATGTGATAAAGCTAAAGTAGCGTTATTATATAAAGAAAGTATTGTTATATTGTACATTGTTTTATTTTTGGATACAGACAGAGGCCAAAGGAAACCTAAAACACATTTTTCTTAATTATCTATCCAAATTTGATATACATATAGAGAAAGCTGTATGGCGGAGTTCAACGCCGCGCTTTGTCTTGCCAGACCGAAGATATTCTTATAAATCACTGCCCCAGAGGGAATGAAGCCTGCAACCACCGCGTTGACAGTCAGACGATGCTCAACTGCGCTACGGTGGGCAGTATTGTAAATTTATTAGATAGTAATATGTTGTGTCTTAATCATCTAAAATATTGCATACTTGTTATGACAACATTGAACTCTCATATGTATCTATATTTAGAGCTAGTTGTATAAACGTCGGTAGTGATTTCTTTTGAAATTTTTTTCTATATTGGTCTGGAGCAGTAAGGGCGAGAGTTTGTGCATTATAAAGGGGACCCTGAATCCTACACTACATTACTCTACACCTGTGGTCGCAAGTTGTTGAGCTCGGAGCAGTGCTCGGACTTGCATTGGTATATTTTATATTTGTTGTATATTTTTTATAAAATACACTATAATACTGTATTAACTACAGTTTCCTTCAGATCATTTAATTATTTTATATTTTTTAAATAACATATTTTAACTACTACTACTTTTGTTACGGATTTTTTTTCTCAGTAACCACCTATTTTATAGAGGTTAATTGTGTTGTGGACTTAACCTCACTTTTACCAAATCTCTAATAACTCAGCTCCCAGATTGCCAAAACTAACAGAATTTTCAGGGAGAGAATAATGTACCTAATTCTATTAAATCATACCATTTTTATCTCTTTACATTATGGGCTCAAGAATTTATGCAATCGTTTCAGTCTCCTTTGTAAACGTATTCACGTCAAAAATAACAAAATAATGATAAGTAATATTTAAACTTATTCGGTTCTCCAACTGTCTATCCTGTTATAATATAATTATTTAAATAATTATATTATTTAAATAAGTATAAATACATAGTAAGTATATGTTCAGCGCGATACAATGAACATCAAAACAAGGTACGAGCCAAAAGCCATTTGTAGCCACATCACATTTAGAACAGTCCATACCTTCATTTGTAATACGTCACAATGCTCCTGAATGTCACTCTGGATTATTATTATGTTCGTTATTATATATGAAACATATGTAATTATAAAGTCGAAGCCAGTCGTGGCGCAGTGGCACAAAGTGTGACAGTAAACGCGACTGGTTGTAGGTTCGATCCTCACGCGAGGAAATGAAAAAATTATTTAAATTTATATATGGGTAAAGATTGAATAGCAGTATATAATCAGATTTTAAAGAAAAGGACGTTATTTTAGACATAATTTTACATGAAATATAAATAAAATGAATAATAAACTATAAATAAAATTTAAATATAAACATGACCAAAATAAACATGATCAATGTTTTAATTACTATTCTAATATACAATTTTCCAAGCTCCATAACAATTTTTGGCGAGAACAAAAAAGTATCATACTTTTTTAGCTTTAAATTCACGACTGAACTAACTTGAGTTTTGCAAAAGTTTAACATATCTGTAGCGAACTGGCCTGATTTACATTCAAAGTACATATTAAAAAAATGTTTTTTTGTCAGTAACTGTATACTATTCTCCATTATTAACATCTTTCCTACAAAAAATGAGAGTTTGGATGTGTAAAAATACAATAAAATACAAAGAAAAAAAGTAAACTTTTCTGAGGCCAATAGTGGAACAAAAGTGTGACTGTATACGCGACAGGTTGTGGGTTCGATTTGGGAATTGAAATAAGGAATTCAAATATTTTTTTTCTCTGGATTCGAGATAAAGCGCGACGTTGAGGTCTGAGAAAATGGGGAAAGGAAAGTCTTAACACTAAGCTCACTCTGCCTACCCTATGAAATATGGAATACAACGTGAAGCTAAAATATTTGTATATTTAGTATTACCTATACATAGATATATTATTTAATAAATCAACTCACATACAAAATAACCCGACGCAAACACCACAAATAAAATATTTCCTGGTTAAATATATCATGTGTGATTGGACAGGAATCTATTTACGTATTCAGGGCCGGTTTGGGACTTTACTTTGAATGTTCAAAAAGGGCAACGTTTCGGTAAGTAAACTCATTTAACATAAGAATTGGTATAAATTGTAAATACATAGTAAGTTGATTTTGACGCACGATCACATTTTCTTCATATTCAAACCTTATTTCATAAGTTATTTTACGTATACTTATTAAGAAAACGTATAAAAATTTGAACGTAGCGGGACTCGAACCCGTTATTTTACGTATTCTAATTTCATAATTAATGTATTTGTACATAAAGAAATAAATCGATAAGAGCCTTTATATTATTTACTCATCTTAGAACGGCTTACGACTAGTGTTAATGAAATAATATTCAAGGGTATAAATACTAACTACGAGGCTAAATGTGTTACTGTAAACGCGACTGGTTGTGGATACAATCCCCACTCGAAGAAACATATTTATTTGAAAATAAATAAATTAGCTTCACGCTGTATCCCGCACACAGCAGGGTAGGCAGAGGGAACTTAGTGTTAAGACATTCCGTTCCCCACTTTCTGCCGAAGTTTGGAGGCATTGCGTGTTGAGTGGCAGAACTCAACGCCGCGCTTTGCCTCGACACCAGAGCGAAGAAATAGAAATATAAATTTAAGTAAATATTTTATCTCCTCGAGTGGGGATCGAACCCACAACCAGTCGGATTTACAGTCACACTTTGTGCCACTGCGCCACGACTGGCCCTTATTTGAATATATATATATATTCATTTCTTCGCTCTGAAGAGCTGCTAGCTTGAGTACCGCCACTCAACATGCAATGCATCCAGAAATTGGCGTAAAATGGAGGACGGAGTGTCTTAAAACTAAACTCCCTCTGAAAAAAATTACATTATTAATCATTCTTGAAACTTGCTTAATTTACAGGAGACTTAAGCAAAAGCAACGGAACATTTAATATCTTCTTAAACAGAGCGAGTACTGACGGCCATTATCCTTAACTTGTGGCTTTGAAACTAAACCAATGAGGCTTAATTAAAAGATCGATTTTCCCGGATTAACATAAATTTTTGCGTACCTATTCAAAGACTCTTCTACGAAATGAAACAAAGAACTTCAATTTTACTAATATAATTCGATATTACTGCAAGAAACTGAACCGTTTATTGTTTTTTTTATTATTATTTACTTTTGTATGCATAACTTAATAAAATAAAAAAAACTTAAGATCTTATATTTTTAAAGTTAAATTTTTCCTTGCAAGAGGCAGATAGTAGCCACAGGAGTCTGTCTACAGTAAATTCTTTAAAAAAAGCTTTATTTAAAGCCATTGTGCCGTATCGGGGGCAGCGTCTCAATGAAAACACTATAATAGTTGTGGGTTTGATCTCCACTGTCACCGGGGATGACATTGTTATTTTGAATCAGAATTCGGCCACGTTTCTCAATTATTATTTTTTCTCAATTTTATCTTCAACTTAGTAGGCTTCTTATTTATCTGATTTGGCTGAGTTACATAGATCGTATCGATCGTATACTTCTAAAGATACTTTATAAACAGAATTTCTCTTAGTGCCTGCGCTACCAATTTAACTTAGTCCCCACTCCCTTATGTACACTAGAGTAGATAGTATAGTGTCATACGTAGTATGTCGTGTTTGACATAGTGGAAAATTTAATTTCTTTTCGTATATAGTTTATTTACTCAACTACGGCGAAGTAAAAAGGAGGGTTATGATTTTGACCTGTATGTTTGTATGTGGATATGGATGTCCATCTGTTTCCTCATAACTTCTAAACTAGTTATCATAATTAGACAATACATAACTTAAAATGGAGAAGTAAAAAACAATCTTTACGGTGTCGTGTGGAGTATCAAATGAAAGAGCTTTATTAGCACATTTCAAATATGTAAATATTATTAGCTTTTACTTACGGCTTGGCTTGCAATCACCTGATAATTGCAAGAATTTATAAAATCAAACTAGTTCTAAACTAGTTAATTGGACAAATGAGGAGTTCTTGGAAGTCTCTTGATCGTCCGCTCTTTATCGGCTACGTGACGTTACGTTAAATTCACTACCGCGCCCTCTATTGGACTCAAATGGATTATCAAATGAAAGAACTTTATCAGCACCTTTCAAATATATAAATATTATTAACTGTTGCTCACGATTCTGCTTGCAATCACCTGATAATTACAAAAAGATATAATATCACACATCAAATATAACAATCAAACGTGTGTAGTAACAAAAACAACATAAGCTAGGAGAACCTCCACGTGGTGAAGGCAGTAATACTAACACTTACTGGCTAAAACTCCCATATAATAAAATCTATTTTGGGATATAACTGCCCTTAGAAAACAAAAAGACGAAAACTACCAAACAAATAGAAGGAAAACAAAGCCTGTGCAATTAAAATTGAAAAACCGTAAGATTGCACGTTGAAAAAATTAAAATTGTCAAAAGACAGTTCAACGTTTACAAAATGCTAACCAACAAATCTCAGATGCGAACTCAGGAATCGCAGAGTTCTCGATCACAACGACTTAATTCTTTTAGATTCTAAAATTCTGATCTGAATTGCGACTCAAGACAATGAGAAATTACACCTCTAAAGTTCGTGATCTAGAGTCACCGTTGACGACGGCTCGAATCAATGAGAAATCACGCGCTTGAAATTTGTGATCTAGAGTTTCCGTCGACGAGAAAACTTCGACTCCAATCAATGCGTGATGAGTCATGTATCAGAAATTCAAGCAGACGAAACACTCACAACAAGAAAGGCACGACTACATCTTATGCAGATCAACACACGATCAACATATGACGTGTTGCTTGCAGAATTTTGTTCGAAACCGACGAAGACGAGTTTAACAAAACTATTTCAGAAATACTGGATAATAAATGTTATGTTTGTAAAAAAACTGCGTATAAAAAACTAGTGCAAAGCATATTGTGTAGCGATTAAAAGAAAGAATTACGGCTTGTAATAGATGTGCCATTTCTATAAACCGCAACAAAGTCCAACTTGTAGCATTTTGGAATAAAATGACAGCTCTCAAACCTCCTAATCAGTTGGAGTTGTTGTAAGGAGTTAAATTGAGACTTTTGCCAATTATCAAAATAATAAAACTTGGAGGTCGTTTCAGACAAAATAAATTTAAAGGATAGGCGTTGTTATTCGCTCAACAAGTGGAAGAACTTACAGGTGATATTTTGAATAACGATGTTGAGGACGATGAAACTGTTCCAGTACGTGATATTTACTGCAAGACGGCTCCTCCAGTCAATGTCCTTGTAGAGAAAAGAGCTGAAGAATTAGCGTTAGTCAAACTGTTCTCAGATGGACAATATGGCCTTAATGTAGAAAGGCAATACAAAAACCTTTGAGTATTTTCAAACAAAGGTTTTCAAACAATACGATATTTGTTTTATGTTTGATCTGCAGTAGAATTGTTGAGAGTACGTCAAAATGTGTCAGTGTGTGGAAGATGGTGTACAACCAGAACATCTTATACAAAATATATACATCTGTATCAGAAATATTAGAAGAACGTCTTTATACTGGCACGGGGCTTTACAGAACTAATGGCGATGATAAATAAATTGAGGCCACCCCACTTTTATTTGACATTATTGTGTAACGATTTAAGCTGGGGTGACATACTAAGAGTGATATTAATCGCAGACGGTAGACCGGATTATCTAATTGATAATCTTACATTAGAAAAAAAACTTAGATTTGTTGAGTCTTATCGGAAGGAAAATCGCGAAATACTTCAGTATTGTTATTAGGTGATACATTTCACTTATTGCAATTACATAGAATCTCTTTCCAAATTATTTAGCAACATATAGCGTTTTTTGCGTGTTTTTTTAAAATCATTAACCGCTTCGGATTTCTAACAATATGTAATTAAGAAAATCGAATTTAGGAAATTAAATTCCAACCACCGAATATAGTCAAACTTTTCACAACTGTGCCACAATTACGCATAAAGGGGCCTATATTAGAATACTAAATAAAGAAATTGATGTAAGTAAAGGGTTCATTATGGGCGGGCACTGAAGCAAAAAACTTTGTTACTAACTTTTTTCCTTATATTTCAACGAAAAATGTATGTAATTATTCACTAGTAAAAGTTCTAACAATCATTATTATTTTATTCCCTTTATTTAGTTAGAAGTTATTCTTACATTACCCAGTAACAAATTCACTTAACATAAATCGACAGACGAC
>DWLH01002383.1:0-10882 GCA_018249795.1 Heliconius telesiphe telesiphe | reverse complement strand
TTAGTGAGAAGCGTGAAGTTAAAAAAAAATAAACAGCACATATTTACATGAATATTTTAACATAAGATATATTCTCTATTAAAATATAATTTTACCATATTATACTAGGTTATAATGGCAAAAAAAAGAAGAACATCATGATTTACTATTTTTTTTTCCTATAATAATTATATTATTATGAACTATATGGACTTCCTATTAAAATTAAATTAAAATTAAGAAAATCAGCTTCACGCTGTATTTCGCATACAGCAGGGTTCCACACTTTCCGTCGAGTTATGGAGGCATTGCGTGTTGAGTGGCGACACTCAACGCCGCGCTTTGCCCCGACACCAGAGCGAAGAAATGAAAAAATACTCGAGTGTGGATTGAACCCACAACCGGTCGATTTTACAGTCACACTTTGTGCCCCTGTGCCACAACCGCCACAGGCCTCTTGTTAATATATTGTTTTTAATTGGAAATATAAGATAATTTTACACCACGCTTGGATACTGTTCTAGTGTTCTAGCCAATTAAGCTTGGTTGGACGTTCACATCTCGCCACATCGAAACTTCCATTCGGTTATTACAACTTTTGTTATTAGTACCAACCTCTGTGGAAAGAGTTTTGCGAAGTTTGCTATAACCATTGAGGTTACAACAAAGTTTCAATTTATGAAAAAAAAATGCTCTAAATTTGAGGCCGGACGTGGCGTAGGGGCACGAGTGTGACTGTAAACGACAGGTTGAGGAGTAGATTTCCCACTCGAGGAAATGAAATTTAATATTTTCATTTACGAAGATTGCGCAACGTATTAAAAATAAATATTTGAACCATCGATAATTGTTCAGTAGTGAACAATATATAAGTGAGGTTCAAATTGGCCCCGATACTAGATAATAGCTGACAAATCTTACAAGTACCTACTATTATAATTAATAATTAATTATGCGCGCTGTGACGACACGGTATAAGCGATATGTATTTAATATGGCATATAGCAATTTAACGAAATAGGCAGAACAGTCGTGGCGCAGTGACACAAGCGTGCGACTGTAACTTTGACAGGTGGCCGGATCAATTCCCATTTGAAAAAATAAAATAATTAGTAGTTTCATTTGCTCGCTCTGGTAACTAGGCAATGCAATGTCTCCGGAATTCGGCGAAAATTGAGGAACGTAATGTCTTAATACTAGGTACACAACTTAAATCTTAATGTATGTTTTTGATTAGAATCCAACGGAAAAACTTAAATGAAATTTAAATTTTATATGTTGAGTTTTTCCGTTAAATATTTTTCCCTACTAGAATATAATATATAAAAATATAAAATAATTATAAATAATTTACATAAAAATTGAGTAAGGCTTTTATTTTGTCTTTTATTGATTTTGGCGCAAACGTCTAAATTGGTTGTTAAAATATGAAATGAATCCTGGAATACGGCCCAAATAGACGAATCATGGGTATTTTAAACAAGGTTTTTATCTTGTTTTATTGCTCTGCATTGAGATTATGGAAATAGTTTTTAAAAAATGCTGAAATTTATTATGCCGAAATTATATATTTATTCCAAAATATTAATACTAGTCGTCGTTACCCGAAGCTTTGTTTTTGTGTAGATTTTCGTCGTTTATGTAGAAAATCATGTATTTTCCTATTCTCGTAGGAATTTTGAAAAATCCTCTCTTAGGGCACGCCTATATTTGCAATGACGCTCTTCGCCTTGTTACCAGGGCGAAGACATATAAATATTAATAAATAACAATTCAGCCCTTGAGTGCACGCGATTGTGCCACTGCTCCACGACGGCCTCGTATATTGTAGATTACAATTAAAAATCTTCGTTAAGATTTTGTTGCTATATAAAAAAAAAAATAATCAGTAATATTTTTTATATTCAAATAGTATATACTATTTGAGAGGATTATGCAGGCGTGTAATCCACACACCACTTTCTCCTGCGTTTTACGCTCTAATAGTAAGCGTCTATTAGAGCTTTGAATATGTTTACTCGAAACCTCAAGTAAGCTGTGTTTTAACATAAGGATTATCACGTTGACTTTAGACATTTTATATCCCGCACACAGCAGGGTAGGCAGAGGGAACCTAGTGTTAAGATACTCCGTTCCACACTTTCTGCCGAATTCTGGAGGCATCGCGTGTTGAGTGGCAGGACTCAACGCCGCGCTTTGCCCGAACACCAGAGCGAAGACATGGAAATATAAATTTAAGTAAATATTTCATCTCCTCGAGTGGGGATCGAACCCACAACCAGTCGGTTTTAGAATCAGACTGCCTCTGAGAAACGACTGGCCTCTTAATATTATTACCTTAATTATTTTTATGTACATACATATTATGTTCTCTTATTGTTAGAATATAGAATACTATGAAAATTAAGAGGAATATAGAAATAATTGAGGCCAGTGATGGAGGTGGGGCACAAATGTGTGACTGTAAACGTTGTGTACTGGTTGTGGGTTCGATCCCCACTCGTGAAAATTAAATATTTATTTACATTTATATTTTCATTTCTTCACTCTGATATCGAGACAAAGCGTGGCGATGAGATCCGCCAATACAGCATGAAGTTGATTTATGAATAATAGCTATTGTATTAAAATGACAGAACATAATTTTGAAGCAGAAAATTTACTATTTCTCTTTTTACGTAGATTTCCGATGATTACTTCGTTAAAATCGAACGGAATTTGCTCCCCACTAGATGATTATAGACGTGTCTATTACACGGCGCATCACAAAGCTGTTTCCGATACGAGGGCGAAAATTGCAAATTTTTCCTCTATTCAAGACCAAATGATAGTTTTAGTATAAAGTTATATACGTACGAGGATTATATGTCTTTTTACAAATCATTATATTATATACTAAGCTTTTTCTGCTAACGTGAAAAAACTTAGTATATAATAAATAAAACGTGAAACTAAAAAAACTATTTTAAGAGAGGGTAAAATCTATAAAAGTAACTATTTTTTTCAGACACCCTTCATTTTCACTCTACACTACTCTACACTAAGTTCTGTATTCTCACTCTCACTCTGGTATAACGTGAGACAAAACGTGGAGCTTTAAAGAAATAGTAATAAAATATGAATCTATAATTTTTAAGTTTTTTGTCTATTTGCACATAAAGAAGGGTGAAAAAAATAATATTTTCTCGTTTTCATGGCCGTCCTAACAAAGGTTGGCTATTAAATTAAATTTTAATAGTTTTTTTTTATTTTAAACACTATTTTCCAATTATCATCATTAAGTTCTCATTTATTAATGTTAAAAATATTAACAAAAATAATAAACTCTCTGTAATAATAATATTCTGTTGTAAGTTGTAGCTTACAGTTTTAGATAAACGTACTAACTATAGAAATAAGAATATTTGTTACGCTTTCTGACAAAAACAATTCTATAAGTTAACTTTTTATCTACAAATTCTTCCAATTTATTTTATTTATATTCGGGAGCAAACGATTGGTTTGGTTTTGTGGTAATTTAAACATTGATAAAATAAACAACCTATGTGCATTCGACAACCTCAAATGACAAAAAGGGTTTATTTAGTGTGCGCTGTAATGAAACTCTACAAAACATTTTACAGAATGTTGTTATTTTTAAATAACAGGAAGTATTATATAGCAATGAAGTCTGCTATAAAGTTTTAAGTTTTAATTTGGCCAAAAAAAATATTAGAATAATGGAAAAATCGTAAGAATTTGTCAGGGGCTTCATTGGTGCTATGGACAAGGGGCTGCCGGAAAGGCCATGGTTGTGGGTTTTATTTTCACAAATTAGAATAGTTATTATCATTTTCTGCTCTGGCGTATAACAAAGCGTATGTGGAATAAAAAGGTTAAGCTAAAAAACAAAAGAGGGTGTAGCAAATAAAACAAATATCATACTTTTAGAATGATGTTCAAAATGTACATAATTGTAAGAGTAAAGAAATTTTATACAAATATTTTCAATAAATGAAATTTAAACAAAAATTTCTACTCAATAAATCTACTCTACTAGATTTAGAATAAATTAATTTTAAGCAAAAACTATGTATATATATTTTCCTTTACGAGATACATACGTCTCCCGCGTGATCTAAGAAGGGATCTGAGAGTAAGGGGCTCGCCAGTCAATGTATTGTAAAAGACCCTTAGGCCTATACTTGGATCGCAAGTCTCAGCGACTGTTTTTAGTTCATCGTCCTGCAACGTGACGGTCTCAGAGCCCGTATTTAACAAAACCAAAATACGTTTAACATTATGTAAAATTCTTTTTTACTGGGAATTAACTGAAATATTTAAGTCAAACCGACTTAAGTATTTCTCTTTTTCTTAAAAAAAAATTATATTTCAAGTAAACTTATTAGGTATTCTCTAATATTTTGTGATGTACTTCATATCTTGGTTTTCGTAAATAAATAATAGAGTTTGAGAATTAGCATACATATAAAGTTTTAGATATCGCGGTGCAGTGGAACAGTGTTCGACAGTCAGCGCGATGGTTGTGGGCTTAATTTCTACTATGAGGAATGATTACATATTAATTATTTTTATTTCTCCGCTTATATAATTAACTAACAAAGAAAATTACTAATAATAATGGCTAAAAGGAATATGTATCAATTTATATATTATTACCGTTGTTTTTTTGGTGCTATCTTTCTAATACACGCTTTACAAAATTTGTATTTACATATACTATAAGATTAGAATAGATTTTTTTTTTTTACTTCATTTAAGTCACTTCATTCCCTAATTTCCAGCCAATCTTTAAGACATTGTGTGTCGAGTAGCGAAAAGTCATGGACGCATTGTCTTGCTACCAGATCGGTGAAATGAAAATAATTAATTCCCCAACTGTGAATCGAACCCACAGTTATTGAAGTAACAGCCTTCAGGCTGTTTGATTGCTGTGTGTACGATAAGCATTCATGCTTACCACTACGCTACGGTCTCGTGGAAATTTATTTTATTATTAATATACAAATAATTTTGTATCTAAAACAGTATTTGTGTAACATACTCCGTGAAGGTCTATAAGTAAAAATTATTGCCATCGAGAGAGGTCCCTTTGTTAATCTTGCGATAACGGTTGACTTATTAGGCGCCTTTGTTCCGCTGCCATATCGTCTTGAGTGTGCTCGAATGTTCTTTACTCACAAAAGGAAACACAACCTTGCTCATTTCCTTGGGTTTTACTTTATCACGTGGTTTCGGCTTAATTAACGTTTTGACAACAGGTGTCTGGGAAATCTATAGGCTAGTGAATTATATGTATTACTTTATCCCGCATATAGCAGGATAGACAAAGATAACCTTCTCTGCCTCTTCTATTAACTACGATAATAGTAATAATACGATATAAATAAAAAAAAAAAAACAATAAAATCTACTACACAATGTATCGAAATACTTTTTGCAAAAAAATTTACATTTTCGCTGAGATATTTTTTTGAGTGATTGATGCTGCAGATTTGCTTATATTTTGCGTTATAATGTGGCAATATGTTATATTATTGATTGACAATATTCCGGCGCTATTAGGATATACTTAATTACAACGTGTAGTTGTGGGCTTGATCCTGCTTATTCCATATTATATTACTATAATCAGCGTTACGCGCGGTGTCGCGGTTTGCCTTGACACCAGAGCCACCATAAAAATATTAAATATTTCATTCCTCTAGTGGGAAGCGAACCCACGACCCGTCGCGTTTACAGTCACACGCTAGTACTCCTGCGCTACGACTGGTCTCAAAAAATATCACATTCATACTAGACATGGAACACGCAAACAAATAAAATAAAAGGCCTTTTATTTCTTGCTAAATTACAGTTTGTCAATTTGAAAATTCAAAAGAAACTTAGAGTGAATACAAAAGTTATAATGTACATGCTACTTCAATATTACTACTTATATATTTTTTATCTTTATAGGTTAGTTTTTTTCTTATTATTCTTTTCTTTTCTTTATTATAGTTTTTTTTTTAAATATTTTTTAAAGCTAAAGGCAAGCTTTTATTATATAACTTGTTGGTGTTCGAATTTTGTGTGCTTTCAGTATTTTTATACAATAAGTTCTAAGCTTGAGATATTATACATGGTAAAGATTAAATGTTTTTAATTTTCTAAAGTACTTGACTTTGAATACCGAGCTTCCATTTAATTATTTTAAAATATACTTGGAGATATAACGATAGTCATAACGTTTCATAATTTCGACTTTTAAAAAATAAAAAATAAAAAAATAGCATGTTTCATATCATTTGAAAATAAAAAAAACATCTCGATTATTACTTAGTATCTTTACAATATTTCCGTTATTATACAACACATATTCTCATACCTATACAATGATACTTGGCGAGTTAAATGGTGGAACTCAACGCCGCACTTTTTTTTGTACCAATTAGGAGAATCATCCCTTCAACTCGTAATTGGGCTAATAGTCCTAATTTATTTAAAAATAATGAATGCTAAAAACATTTAAAAAGTTATCGCTTACCTGCTTTATTTCTGATATTTTTTATTGGCACCAAAGGGCTATATATATATATATATATATATATATATATATATATATATATATATATATATATGTGTTTACAGTACATTCCCTTTACCTGTTTCATACTAATTCTTAGAGGAATTTTGTTATTATTATTTTAGCTTCTCGCTTTATCCTACACATAACAGGGTAGACAGCGGAGATCTGAGAATATAGTGTTAGGACACTATTTTCCTATTAAATCACTTCCGTTTCCTACTGTCGCCGAAATCTGGTGGCATTGCGTATTAAGTGGTGGAACTCAAAGTCACGCTTTGCTTCGTTACCAGAGAGAGGAAATAAAAATATTCAATATTCAAGCAAGCATCGAACCCACAACCTGTCGCACGCTTGTACCCACCCATGCTCCACAACTTCCATCAACTTCACTATTTCATATTCTTTATTATTATTTTATCACTCATCCTCTCGCCTTGACCTTGACCAACAGAAAAAAAGTGGAACAATCCTTAGGTAATTTTACTTACGGCAATTAGTAACTGGTAGACTAAGTATATTAACTCGAGGCTTGTACTTGCCAGAGCCGGGTTAGGTGTTCCGTAATTAATAATGTTCGAAATGAAATGGGACGATTTGTCACAGACACTGAAAGATCTATGAGTTTTCTTACCTTTACCTTAAATGGTTTTATCTATCAATTTTGAGATATTCGTGTTATTATTAATTTTTATAATAGTATAATATTATAGAGAAAAATATCACATCCACGAGGTCTTTATATAAGTCTACTAGGATACAAACCTACTGCTAGGACTACTCAACTAAAATTGATAGAGACCTGTCGTGGCGCAGGGGAACAAGCGTGCGACTGCACACGCGACTGGTTGTGGGTTCAATTCCCACTTGAGATATGAAATATTTGTGCCCCTGCGCAACAACAGGCCTTATACATAACGAGATGATATGATGTATCAAAATCTAAATTAAATAAAGCTTAGCACTGGTTCATCATATAAGAAATCCTAAATAAATTTGTAACCATTATAAAAAAAAAAAACCTACTTTTCCGGCCTAAGTCCAAGAGTAGAAGATAAAGCGACGGACTCTACAATATTTCTCAATATTAAACCGACATTTACGCTCTAGATCGACCGCGTGCCGTTTTAATATTATGCTACAAACGCGTATTATCTCAGATATTATCCCATTTTCATAGCGACGACTCTAACACGGCAGGTGCTCTACATTCGTTTTTTAATTGTTTATTGATATGAGAGATATTCTGGTCGAGTTAAAAAATCTGATTGTGCACTCCATGGTATTGAGTTCAATTGTAAATTGAGGTAATGTTTATAGATGATTAATATTATTGATTTTAGGTAGTTTGTATAACAAAATATTAGAATTGATTTTGTTTACCACATCTTTATTTTTCTTTTTCTTCTCTCGTGTGGGAATCAAACCCATAATCGTCGCGTTTACGTGTAAACGTTGTGTGAACGGAGTGTTTTAACACTAGGTTCCAACTGCCTACTCTGATGTATACGGGATGCAACGTGAAGGTGTTTTTTTTATACTCAATTGTACATATTTTTGGAATATAATTGCACAAAAACATTGTATCTCATTCAGAGCTGTTGTACGTTAAATATTATATTCTTGAGAACACATTTTAAGGGTTCTAGCGTTATGTGAGACAAATGTTCAAAGTAATTAAAGCGCCACTTATATAATTAATTAAAATGTTCTCTACGCTGAGAATGGTTTAAATGTATACAAAATATATTAAAACGTTCATTGTTGTTTCAAATAAAAATAAATAAGATGTCCGTTTGTCCGTGTCCGTAAAATTTTATAAGAATTAACTTACGTGGAAACCCAAAGACGATAGCTATATAAATATTAAGTATAAAGTGAGCAATATGAAATGCCATCGCTCGTTCTAAATATTCACTCACCGATAGATTCCGTTGCGTACTGTGAGAATTCCGCGTTATTGATTGCGCGCTATCGATATATATGTATGAGACTACATGACTTATAAATAATAATAATTTATCTACTAAAGTAGGTAAATTCTTCATACAAAATGCAGCATGATGATGCATAAATGCTTGTTTCTTTTGATTGCGTTGACTTAGAAATTTTTGAATTTTTCTATGCTCTAAGGGACAACAGACCTGTTTATTTGATGTATATTTTATATATAATTTTAGTTTGGTATCTCCACGTGATCTTGAGACAAGTGGTCTTATTAGACAAACAACGAAGGGATCCTATAAAAGTTTAGTTTTTCTTAATCAGAACCCAAAAAATTTGCAATTTTATCACGCAAACATTTTTTTCTACAAAAACGTATTTTATGTATAGTGGCTCAGTAATGTAATAAAAATAATATTGTATGGAAGGGCCAGAATATTTTCCCCAGATTATATTATAGGTTGAAACGCGATTATCGTACAACGTTGAGATGGAAAGCTTAACTACAAAACATGTTTATCATATTCTATATAAAATATATTTTGTGTATATATAAAATATATGTTTAATAAAGAAAATATTAACCGTGTTGAGAAAATATTCTTAAAATGAATACAAAAAAAAAAGTTGAATTCCTCCACTCAACACGCAATGCCTTGCGAAATTCGGCAAAAATTGAGGAACGGAGTATCTTAACACTACCATCTGCGTACTCTCGTGTATGCGAGATACAGTTTGAAGCTGAAAAAGAATAAAGTAATTTTTTTCATCCACCATATAACGTTTGAGGCCAGTCGTGGCGCAGGGGCACAAAGTGTGACTGTAAAACCGACTGGTTGTGGGTTCAATCCCCACTCGAGGAGATGAAATATTTACTTAAATTTATATTTCCACGTCTTCGCTCTGATGTCGAGGCAAAGCGCGGCGTTGAGTTCTGCCACTCAACATGCAATACCTCCAGAATTCGGCAGAAAGTGGGGAACGGAGTGTCTTAACACTATGTTCCCTCTGCCTACCCTGCTGTGTACAGTGTGCGCGATACAACGTGAAGCTGATATTTGTATATAATTTAATTTGATTATAACATTTTTAACTCATAGTGATAGCCCTAAAATGGCCGTGAAGTAGACGACAGTGTCACAACACTGGTTGTTCCAATTTTTCGCGCAATTTTCAAGATACTGCGTGTTTAATGGCGTGACACAATGCCGAGCGTTGCGTGTGCGTTTTGGCGCTACAGAGAGGAAATGAAAATAAGTCATTCCTCTGAGTGGGATTCGAAACCACAACGCTTACAGTCAGACATGATGTCCACGACAGTCTTATGTGCATTTAATAAAAAAACAGCTATTTTGATGATTGAAATTAGAAAAATATATGTATAAAGGTACATATTAACATTTGTACATAGATATATTCCTCCTTGTTATATTATAATAAATACAAATTTTACATATATTTCATAAATAACGCTTACATCCACATCAATTTCAGACACAATCTTTCATGACGTTAGGTTCTTACTCGAGGGACATTAAAAAAGGTCAAGAGCTTTTACAGTAGAAAGCAAGTGTCTTAAGCATTTTTTAAAAGTTTATTTCTCTTTTTACTTGTAACTTGTTTGAGGCAACGTTCACTGTAAATGTAAAAATATAGAAAGAGAAGTAACCAGTATGTGCAACAACACTATAATGACATATTAGAATAAAAATAGTTTCGTAATGCGAAACTTAATAGTTGCTTTTTGAAATAAAATATATTGTCGAGATTTCATGCGCTTAATTACACATATTAATATTTATTTACAGTTTGTTGACTTCGGTCACTCCAGAGCACTCCGGAAAATGAGGACCGGAAGTGTCTTAATGGCAATGAAACTCTCCATTAGTTAACACTAGATGACCAGGTTTACTCTACCTACCCTATTACGTGAGGTATACAAAGTGAAGCTAAAAAAATATATATTTATTTAATTTACAAGTTACCAAAGCTACTTCCATATACCATCCGTTCTGATTAAAACTTTCGGCAAAGAGGATCTAGTGTCAAGACTCTCCGTTCTGCTTTGTCCACCTACGCTACGCTTTGTATTACGGGAGATAAAAATAATTTAAATATATTTCTTACCTGAGTCACTTCACGCTGTGTCCGCTGTAGCGCATGTAGCTGAGTAGTCAGAGGGAGCTTAGTGTTAAGACACTACGCTTCTCATTTTCCGTAAAATTCTGGACATATTGCGTGTTAAATGAAAGAACTCAACGCCGCGCTTTGCCTCGACACTGCAGCGAAGAAAAAAAAAATCATCCTTGATTTGGAATCGAACCCACCATCACGATTACAGTCACAATTGGCCTCTGTACTGTACTGAAATTACGTATGCTATATGCTATTTAT
>DWLH01002382.1:0-10885 GCA_018249795.1 Heliconius telesiphe telesiphe | reverse complement strand
AACTAGTGACGCGCTCGCGGTTTTAACTACTGAATTATTTACTTAATACACTGAATTACACTCCAGTTTTAATATATACTGTATATTTACAAGACACTTAAGACTACTTAAGTGAAAATTATTCAAATCTTGGAGTTGCAATTGTCTTGTAAAAAAAAACAGCTCTTTTCTTCTGGCGCTGGGGAACGGTATAGGGTGTTGGCCCTCTAGCCGTGGTCTCAAGTTGCACCCATCAATATGAGTGCGTCGTTTGTGGCCCACAAACGACGACTTTGGTCCGAGGGCAGCAGATACAGGGAAGAGGATGCGGAGGGATTTGGAAGGATGATCAAATGCTATCTGGCCACGTGAAACCGTCGCTTTGTTGAAGGAGGAGGAGGAAGGAGCTTATGCGACCAGCGACCGAGGTGACTAGGATAGAAAATCCCTCGGAATATGACGTCTGGCGGATGAGTATACGACGGGGACCTAAGCATCCTTAGGTGCAGGTGATCCGATTCATCGGCGCGGTCAAGCTATATCTTAAAATCAGTAAATTATGCACACGAAGCAGTTAATAGTGTTAACATTTTTTTTGCTAATGCTAGGGAAGGAGATTGCATCTAATCAACCATCATCATTCAACCAACCGTTAAGCATAAGAAATACACTAACATTCCAAACATTCAATTTATGTCCACTTCGATGGTTATTAATAACACTGATGAGTCTGAAATCAGGTCTACCAACTTAAGGACAAGTTTGTGGTGGGCTGGGATGGTATTTCGACCTCGACACTAAAAACAGTTGTAGATGTCTTGACTCCTCCAATAACTGGGATGTTCAATCTGCGTCCCATATTTCCTAGGGTTTTTAAGAAAGCTTTTCTCCATCCAATCTATAAGAACGGTGAATGTGAATGAATCTGGCAACAATTATAGACCTATCTCCATATTGTATTTTTGGCCAAATTTCTTGGGAAAGTAATTTATAAGCGACTTATTTCATATTTGGCTTTAGGGACAATAGGTTTGAGAACACATTAATGAATTTCCTAAAAACCGCCATTTAACATATTGATGCGAACGAAAATGTAATCTGTAGGTAGTTTTTGGACTTATCAAAAGCGTTTGACACAGTTTCTATTTCTCTTCTCCTTTCTAAATTAAAAAAAATGGTATACGAGAAACGGCGTATGAATTTTTTAAAAGCTACCTGAGTGGAAGAACCCAGTGTATTTCCATAAACAATATTATAACTAGCGATCAAAATATATCCTCCAGAGTGCCACAAAGTGGTGCGCTAGGACCTATGCTTTTTCTAATATGTATTAACGACTCGTGCAGGCGACAAATTCCAAATTGTAAAATTATTACTTAGGCTAATGATACTGCTCTGATATGTTTATGGTAACACATGGTCTCACAATCAATTAGTTATCATGCAACATATTAACGCTAAATATTTAAAAAACGAAATAAATTACTTTAGGACATAAATCATATTCCATGTGAATCTTATTTAATCATTGCACACAAATGTCCAGACCAGAGTCACTTTTGTGATTGTGATAGTCGATCACGTACAATAAGATACCTTGGGGTAACCATAGATGAAAATCTCACGTGGACTGAATATATAAATACTATGGTATCCAAATTAAGAAAAAAGATTAAGGAAGTAATGTTAGGTCTAGCGCAACTCAAGACATTTTAAAAATGTTAAATTTTTCTCTTGTGCAGTTTATTTGGAATTACTGCATTCAAAAACATCGAAATGCACGATGCTACGATTGGAGTGACCCCAAAGATGTGTTTTAAAAGTAATGACACACAAACGTGTAACGAATAATGTAACTTTGAAACGCAGATACGAAAAAGTTTGTCCAATTGAGCATTGACGTTTAGCCTCCTTAAATAAACAGTACTTTTATTTAAGCCCAATGCTGTATAATAAAAAACGAAAATGAAAAATTTTTAATCTACTGCCTAACCTTACGAGGTGTAAAGTCGATTTAGATTTAGAGATTGGCTAAAAGCCATTAAATTAAATTATGATGACACCGAAAATGTTATCAGTATGTGTTTGATATTATGTCGTATGTGTTTGATATTATAAGTCTCATATTGTTAATCCTAACAATATGAGACTTATAATATCAATATCAAACGCATACGACATATAAGCACGCACGCACGCAAGCAGGCACGCTCATACTTTTTTGTATTGTTAATTTTGCTCTGTTTCATATATTTACAACAGGTAGTAATTTGTTTTTTTTTTTCAGCTTCACGCTGTATCCCGCACACAGTAGGCAGAGGGAACCTAGTGTTAAGACACTCCGTTCACCACTTTCTGCTGAATTCTGGAGGAATTGTGTGTTGAGTGGCAGAAATAAACGCCGCGCTTTGCCTCGACACCAGAGCGAAGAAATGGAAATATAAATTTAAATAAATATTTCATCACCTCGAGTGGGGATCGAACCAAGAACCCAAAATCAGTGGCTTTTACAGTCACATCTCGTGCCACTGCGCCACGACTGGCCTCAAATAGTAATTTATTTTTTTACAGTAAACAATGCCGCTTCACTAATGTTGTTATTATCGTACAAATTGTTTGTTGTATAATATAACTTCGTTAAATGCTATAAAGAAATAAATAAATAAATACTATTCAGACAACGTATGAATATTCGAGTGCAGCGGGATTTCAATCACCTTTAAACCATTAAACAGATTCCAAGAAGCGCCAGTTCAAATCCCGCTACGTTAAAATTTTTACACATTATCTAAAAAAGTACTTTAACTTCCTCGCCATCAAAAACGAGAACAAAAATAATTTTCACCAAGTTGAATACTTTCTAAAGTAAACAAATAATACAAGTAAAACAAACTGAGTGTAAGTGGGTTGATTGAAGGTCTGATCTGATAGTGACGGAGCCAGGACGGCGCCTCTCGAATATCTTTCAGATAACCGACGATAAGGGACCAAATTGATTTACATAATAATATCGCAAACGAATTCTATAGATGGATCTCAGTAAGACATTTGTTTTGAATTGAAAACTTTTATTACTCTTAGATTATTTATATAAGGTGTTATTGTTCCAATGGCATTGATAATTTTCTTTGATTTTAGGTCTTTGCTATAAAGTTTTACTTTTATGAGCGCTCTAAATATTTGTAAAGTTTAAGTTTATTAAGTTGATTATAACGAATTCTTCTATATCTGTAGTTTCACGGTTATTCCCCCGTAGTAGGGTAATTAATTTCCCTTGCTGGGAATCGAACCACAACTGTTACGTATACAGTTATACGAATTATTGCAGCGCAACGACGGCTTTTTTTCATTTTATAATGTTTGAATTATTGTCTCTTTCAGAATAAGTTTCCTTTAAAAAAATAAAATGTTGCCTCGAGGATTATTATTCTCGAGGATTATATCGTAGGATTCGAAACCGTGCTTTTTTATTTAGTGTAAGTTTTATATTTCGCCAATCTCTATTATAAGTTTACAGTGACTATTAGTTTTTTTTATAATGCTTATAAAAAAAGGCAACATTCAAACTTTTAAAGTTCCCACCGTAAAATCATCAATTTTCACTTTCGACAATTTTTCTCTCCTAGGGCCTGCGCGATCACAAGTACTCTGCAGTAGTTTTTTTTTTTAGCTTCACGCTGTATCCTTCAAGTTGAGTGGTGTGTTGAGTGACGGAACCCAAGTCTACAGTAGTTGATGTGATAGTTATTTTATCAATATTTTTTTTTTATAAGCTTCACGCTGCGGGGTAGGCAGAGAGAATCTTGTGTTAAGACACTCCGTTCCCCACTTTTTGCCGAATTCTAGAGGCATTGCCTGAGTGGCAAAACTCAACGCCGCGCTTGTCCTCGACACCAGAGCGAAGAAATGGAAATATACATTTAAGTAAATATTTCATCTCTTACCCCTGCGCCACGACTGGCCTCAATATGTTGTTAATAATTTACGCTAATTTTTTATTTTTTATTTAATTTATTCACTTAAAATTTATTGTTTTCTTTAGTCTCTAGCAGCTTCTGCGCCTGCAGAGAGAGTTTTGGTCAGTATTTAATTATTAAATTAGTGTTAAAATTTAAGTTACTATATTTTTGTGCTTTAAGGTTTTTAGCACTTCGTGTATTTTATTTTAACGTAATAGAAAGAGTAAATCTGTTATTGTATATTCTTTTTATGATTGTGACATATTTTTTAATGTATTAAAATAAAATTTATGCAATATCATCCTATTCAATAATGTAGAATCATCATTCGATACAAAACGCTTTAAAACTTTTCATAGTTCACAAGGTGAACATTTCTATAATGAGGAATGGAGTGTCTCAAAACTCTATGTGCTTGATACAGCGTGAAGCTATAAAAATTTTTTTTATCGTCATGCATTAATTTTATTTCATATTCAGAAAGAAGCTAAGGGCAATTTATATTACGTTACAGCAGGGTACGTAGATGTAATTTAGTGTTAAGACACTCCGTTCCCTATTTTCTGTTGTGATTTCTGTCTGTGATTGTTAAGTGGCAGAACTTTTTCTTTTTTTTTGCCCCGACACTAGAACGAGGAAATAGGAATATAAAATATTTAATTTCCTCGCACAATCTGTCTCGTTTGCAGCCACACTTTGTGCCCCTACGCCACTAAACTCTAAACTCTAAACTATCCAAATTATTACATTAGGCCACAACACAAACACTTATGGATCATCAATTTAAAAATGTTAATAGTATCAGTGCTAAAGGAAATTACTATCGGCTCAAGAGACATTTACGAATACGGCTATATATGAATATCACCGGATTGGGAAAAAAAACATATATTATAAATACTTACCTTTCTTTACCGAACCAAAAAGTCACAATTTGAAATAAACTTTAACAGTCATTGCAACTATAATTAAACTTTTTAAAACTTTCATTATTTGATATAAAGTAAGTATGTCACATTAGAGACTCAAAGTTTCTTTGCCGAGATTTCAAAAGACCATTTCTAATGTCGGTCAAGAACTTTATTCTAGTGGGTTAGAATAAAAGTTAAATAAAAAGCTTAAAGGAAAGAACTTATTTTAAGTATGTGTAAAAAAAATGTGATTTCATAAGTTCACGCTGTATCTCGTCTGTAGCAAGGTAGGTAGAAGGAATCCAGTGTTAAGGCACTCCGTTTCTAATGCACCGCCGAATATTCAAAACGTTGTATGTTGACTGGTGGAACTCAGAACCGCGTTTTGTCCTGTTACCATAACGAGGAAATGAAAATTATTAAATATCCCGAGTGGGAACCAAACTCACACTCACTCTCTTAGCTCAAATAATATGCTGCTGCGCTACCACTGACTATACATATGAAGTTATTCATTTTCTTTTGAATTTTCTAATAGTTTTTTTAATATTTGGTGTTAAGATACTCCATTTCATTATTTTCCGGCCGTCTTATTTGATATTTATATAATGTTTATTGCGTAAATTGATCCTACAGTTTACACGTACATCCATATAATTTTCAAATAGATTACAAACTATATAGCCCGGAGTTGTTTATCAAATGAAATTGCCTAGTGACCGCCGTTGAGCGTAATAATTGAAATGCCAAGGCCCAATGCGCTAGTATTCTAGGAATTAATCTACCATTATTTACCCTGTTATATATATCTTAACACTAGGTTCCCTCTGCGGTCCTACGCGAAGCTTATTTACCCTATATGTACACATATTATATTTATACTAAAATGTCGTGGCGCAGGGGCACAAAATTTGACTGTAAACGCGACAGGTTGTGGGTTCGATTTCCACTCCAGGAAATGATATATTTAATGATTTCATTTCTTCGCTCTGGTGTCGAGGCAAAGTGCAGTATTGTTTCGCCACTCAATACGCAATGCCTCCAGAATCTGGCGGAAACGGGAAAAGGAGTATCACATTAGGTTCCCTCTACCTACTTTGCTGTGTGCGGGATACAACGTGATGCTAAAATATGAATTTTATTAATATTATTTGATACGTTGCTACAGTGTACCAAAAGCGCGGGTTTGATTCCTGTTACACTCAATTAATAGCACACAGACACCAAATATTAAAAACAATGATTACGTAGGTATACATATAATTGTTCATTATATAAACATGAAAAACTCATCAAAATTTTAATTAAGGCGCCGATTGTATTCAATCGATTCGAGTGTATTTCGCCGCCAATTAGGAGAAGGGATGACCCTGTTTCCGTTTTCCCGTTTTTTTACACCCTATAGTATAA
Organism: Heliconius telesiphe telesiphe; assembly: GCA_018249795.1. Taxonomy (NCBI): domain Eukaryota; kingdom Metazoa; phylum Arthropoda; class Insecta; order Lepidoptera; family Nymphalidae; genus Heliconius; species Heliconius telesiphe. The sequence goes on along the minus strand of DWLH01002382.1, from coordinate 4,626 downwards.
AAAACGGAGATTTTAATAATATTATTATTTGTAATATATAAGGTCTAGTAAAATTTGTTCAATATTTGCCATTTCCAGGTTCATACATATGTATAGGTTTTCACTCTAAATACATACTATTTACGAACCAAATTCTACTAATTCTATAAATTTCAAATTCGTACTTTAAATTAATCCAAGCTAAAACAAAAATTGTAATTTTTATTTCAAATTTAAAAGTCTAAGTAATTTTAACGTGAGAAGAATAAATTGAGCTTTATGCAGTGATTTTTATAATGTTGTTATTATAAAGAATAGTGATTGGGCATTTTTAAAGTGTTATTCCACACTTAGGAAAGCTTACCATGTTTATATAAAATTTATTGTGACGCTTCTTTCACAACAGTTCACAACTGTGACGCAGGACAAAGTTTGTTGGATTCCCTAATTTATTATTAAGTTTGAAGTCCATTTGCCCATTATTCCTAGCTCCATCAGCAGACCAGCTCGATGATACCATCTTATCGTATTGTCACCTAAGCTACGTATAACAGTCAAGTTTCATGATAACACAGTTATTCCAGTTAGGTTAAATTCGGTTACATAGATTTCATTACATAGTTACAAACTGACCTAATAAAATCAGTTTAAAAAAACAAAAAATCATGAAAAAATATTATATAATGATTAACTAATTAACTTTAGGTTTTGTTTAAATAAGAGTCAACATAGAAAAACAATACCATTTATTTATAATATAACATAAGATACTAACAAGTGCTCTGCTAAATGTAACTACAGTTAAGCGACGTTCTAGAATCTAGTTAATAGAATAAAGGATGTCTAGTTAGTTGAAAACAATATTTGTACAATTATGTATACACACATTAATTTCATGTTTCTTAATAAACACAAATTTTAAACTTTAACCGTTATTTAAAAAAAAAAAAAACATTATCATTAAAAAATCACGATTAAATTTAAAATTGGGCTCAAAAGTTTATATAAGAAACACAAATTGCTTAATCTAATTGAATATTCAAATTTTATGTTACGTCTAAACAGAGTTAATTACTTCGAAAGTTTATTCTACAATAATAGGCCTCTTGGATACCTACTTGCTTATTTGTATTTTTTTATAATGTATTTACAAAATATATACATATCATATATAATTTATATTTAAATAACAATTTAATGAATATTAAAGTAATATTATTATAAGCTTATAGCTTTTATTATAATTACACTAGCGACCTTAATGCGGCTTCGCCCGTTTAAACTTATAGCCAAATGAAAAAATTTTTTTACATAAATTGTAGTGTGTTCTATTGTGATGTGTAAGCTATGTTACTGTATAGTTACATCTATATCCGTTTAGTAGTTTTTGCGTAAAAGTGAAACAAGCTTACATACTCATAAACTTTCACATTTACAGTATTAGTAGGATAGGATTTGATTAACAAAATAAAATACAGGTTTCGATTTATCAAATCTACGAACATTAGCTTAAAAAATTCACATTAAAACTAAAAATATAAAAAAATTTTTTTAGCAAAATGAACGATCATTTGTAACATTCCTTATTGGTAAGGAGATTGTTGTAATAAATTTCTTTTATACAAGTCGTAACGCCAAATCTGAAACAAAATATATAAAATGTTAATATATTAATGTAAATTGTCTACTTAATTATAGTTTAATGAATATAAAAAACCAGACAAGCGCGAATCGGGCTCGCCCACCGAGGGTTCAGACTTTTTCTGAAATTCAGGCTTAGCTTAGCCAGAGCCGTTTCATTTGATACTTCACTTGTACTAGCGGCTTTAATACCAGATTTTGCCCTCCTTTTATGGTTATTATTTTTAAAGATTTAACCACTAATGAATAGTTTTCATTCGATTTTTTCCTGAACTAGTACTACCTGTACATGCTAACTGCCAAATTTTATAATTCTAGGTCAAACGGAAGTACCCTATGAATTTTTATTCCCTTCATAGTGTCGAAATACGCATTTTTGCAATAATTACGACCATATATTCTTCTTCTTCCTGGCATTAATCCCGGCTATTTGCCAGAGTCTGCCTTCCTACTCAACCTACTCCACTTTGCACGGTCTTTAGCGTCCTCGGTGGTTAGACAAATACGGCCATATATTGTTTCTAAGTAAATATAGAAATATGTTTTTTATCAGGAAATCATGGGGCCGTAGATTTGAGTATATGATTTGAATTTTAACCCGATATATCCAAGCGTTCCTGTGATAAAGGATCTTGATAGACAGACGGACGGACAGATAAACAGACGGATAGACAGACAGACTGACAGACAGAGTGATCTTATAAGGGTTCATTTTTTATTTAAAAAGTACGAAACCCTAATTAAACTAACTTCGTAGCTTCCCTGAGTCAAAAGTTATACTAATTGCAAATCTCGATATGCAGCAAAATTACATCAAAATGTCGTCACTTCCCCCTCCACCGCGCACGATGTGTCACTAACTATTCTCGTTGATTGTAATAATTTTCTTGATTCTTTAGCTATCCAGTAGTGTAATTTTGTTTTGTATATAGCGGATAGTTTCGAAACTACAAGGCCAAAACTGTATGCTTCGATTTTGTTATCATTTGATTTCTCGTATGATAATTTATAAACGCAAATTTATAGACGTATTCACGGCAAAATATAAATTATAAGTAATTATGGCATATTAACTAATGTATATAGTGTATTTCAGAAAAAAATACCCTAGCAAAATTAGACTGTCCCACAACTTTAAGCACTTTTATTTCTAATTTATTATATGGATCATGTGGAAATGAGATTTTATATGGTTAAAGTAAATGTTTTAATGTTGACTTAAAGTAAAAAGTACCATAAAAAGCGGATAACAATTTTTATATTTAAAAGAAAGCAAAATACGAGATAAAGATTTCGACTGTCCCACGGTGTTCTAGCCGATTTTAAATACGTCTTACTTGTAATATATTAGACTTGGAATATGTTTTAGTGTTTTAATACATTCACAGATATTTTTTAAGTGTTTTTTCAGTTCTTATGTGATAAATTTACAGTAATTTTAAATAATATCAATATTTAATCTTGTCTACTACTTGGAAGTTACGGAGAGATCAAAAGTATAATTTATATAATTTAAAATTAATTTGCGCAGCCATAGGAAATATCAAGGTTTATGGGGAAATATTCATTTATTTATCGGAGATCCTCCAGATAACCACCAAGAGCTGGCTACATACATATGCTCTCCATAATTTTAGAAAGGAAAGCCGTGATAGTGATTGAGCCTACATTTAGTTGGATCAGACCCATCGCCTTCCTTTGGGAGTGAGTGCATTAAATCGATCTTCCACGAGTCTGGGATTACACCAACTGAGTAAAGATGCTGAAACAAACAGCGTTGGAGCCCGACATTACGTAATGTGAAATTTTGTGAGAAAAATCCAATACTTAAATCTGAATTTAAATAATCAGGTCGAATCTGCCCACAAATTTTTCAATTTCTGGGGATGCAACTTCCATACGTACTCGTACTATAGTCGTCTCTTACATTATTAGTACACACAGTAAGGTGATTCTATTTTAATCCGGAATCACTAGGCGAAAAGCTAGTGACTTCCGAGGTAGTTGGCTAACCTGTAGAAGCTGAAAAGTGTACAGAATTCATTCTATTTTGAGATTTAAGAAACTAAGGTAATAAGGCCGCTGCATCGAGTAACAATGAAATACTAAGTCTTGATGTAGCCGATGGTGAAGTTGACATGCCACCAAGTTGAGAGTCCCATACGTAGTCTGAAATATGGTTAAGCAGCGAAAGCAGATGGAATTACCTGCAGAGATGGTCAAATATTCACGACCAAGTGATGGATTTCTAATGGTATCTGTGCAATTTATACTGGAAATCAGATTGAGGATACCAGACGAATGTCGAGGCACAGTCAACGTGCAAGCTATAGGGCATAAAACGCACCATCGTTTCATTAGGTTGCCAAAATATTGAGGAGAAGAATGCAAGAAAGAGCCGATAGGCTGTAGTGGGAGGGAGCACATCGAGAGAACGAGTGATGAAAGAATGGCAGAAAATTGAGAAAGGAAGAGCAGCAGTTGGTAAGACAGACAGGCGAAAACCTCGGTTGGCTTACGAAAACACAGCATCGATGATACTGAAAAAAGGTCACGTAAAAAGCATGAGGACCCCCTGGAGAGCATATGTGAAGAGGGTGATGTCAGTGGACAAGGTAAAAGTTGTAAAAAAATAACATTTTATTCTTTATGATTTTACTTTCAAACTGACAGTGTGGATATTGCTTAAATTTTCCTTTTCATCACGAAGGTTTCAAATTAGTCACTGTCCGACATAAAGAATTGCACAAAATTTAGTTTTTTAATATCTATTTAGCATTTTATAGTATTTATTTTGTGATCATTAAAATAAAATAAATAAATCAGCTTCACGCTGTATCCCGCAGACTGCAGGGTAGGCAGAGGAACATGGTGTTATGACACTCCGTTCCCCACTTTCTGCCGAATTCTGGAGGCATTGCGTGTTGAGTGGCAGAACTCAACGCCGCGCTTTGCCTCGACACCAGAGCGAAGAAATGGAAATATAAATTTAGGTAAATATTTCAT
>DWLH01002381.1:0-10890 GCA_018249795.1 Heliconius telesiphe telesiphe | reverse complement strand
TGGTATATTAATGTATTGTGAACAGAGGTTTAATTTCTGCGAAAATTGCGTAAGAAAGTTTTTAGACATGCTTCTTATACAGTATTTGTAATAGATTTTTCTATTTTTTCTATAAAATGACATAATTTTATGTATAATTTTAATTTTTTATATATATCGAGATATATGATACAGTAAGTAGCACGAATAGAAGCAATAACAAGATAATTTATTTTAGATAGGAGATAATAATTTTTAGTCTTTAAAAGAAATTCATTCAATCTTAACGATATCGTAAACAGGTAGGTGATATAAAAGTTAGTTGGCTATTTAAGTTATATAGCATAAACGTAAATACGTACTTAAAAAACATGATTTCCTCATTAAATATTTTTTTTTATCATTATAATGCGATAATCACAATATTATTTCATATTGCCGGGTTTTTAAAACAACCATATAAGCGATTTAATCACCAATGTATTAATAATAAAAATAAAATAAATATTTTTTTATTTTATGTAACAGTTATTTTTATAATTTTATAATATATCCCATATATTATAAAGTAGTTTTAACTGCCATTCTTGCTAATTTTCATACTTATAGTAGGTTATTTTTGAAGTTTTAAAGGAAAAAAAATTCGACTGCGTAAAATTAAAAAGAAAAGAAAAGCATGCCCAAAATAGTTCATGAGGATTAACAGTCGGAGTTAATCCATTCTTCCACTAATTAAACGTACACAAGGAGCCATTAACAATTTAAATGATTGCTGATTTTTAATGCTAATAAAATATTGGGTTTGTTTTTTTGATTGTTTACTTTTATGTTGTTGGATTTTTGTTTATAAAAACACCTTAATTTAACTACTTAACTTGGCCTCACGCTGAATCCCTATCGGGGTAGTCAGAAATAACGGTTCGCTAAACGCTATCTCTATACATCTCTCTCCCCTGGTCCATTGTCATCAACCTCTTCATACATGCCCTCCGGGTGGTCCTCATGCTTTTTAAGTGACCTTCCTCCAGTATCTTTAATACTGTGCTTTCGAAAAGTCAACCGAGGTCTTCCCTACCTCTCTTACCGCTTTTGCCATAAAAATACCAAAAAATCCATATTTTACATTTTTAAAGTATTATTCCACACTTGGGAAAGACAACTAACTTATCGTCCAAGCTTTGGACGGTTTCCAAGAGGCGCGGGTTCAAATCCTGCTACGTTCAAATTTGTATATGTTTTGTAGGATATGTCTTTCAAAAAATACAAAAAAAACATGTTTTACTTTAAAATCCAGCAATTTGTATTCTTTCAGAATAAGAAAAACTACCATTAATGATGTAAAGTAAATCACTAATTAAGTAAAATAGGTTTATGTTTTAGTTTCACCGTTACATCCTGAGTAATTCGAATGGCGAATGGCGATCGACTTTTAGGCCGATGCGATGCGTGACACGAATATCGATTACGTCCAGATCGATTCGGTGGCGGTTGACGTAATTTTAAATGAATATGACAGGATGTAATAACGATGATTTGCGAGATCGGACCCCGTCTGTTTATGATATGCAACTAAATTATGAAATGATACTTACAGGAAACGTACGAGTTGTTATAATTATAGCTTTAGGCTTTAACAATTTTGCGGTTGATGAATAAATTGATGATTATTTCATGGATTAAAATATTTTTGGTTGGTTTAATTTTTATATAAAAGTTAATCAGTTCATTCATAAAAAATATGAAAAATAAATCATAGATAAATCGATAGACAAGTAAGAGGCCTACTGTTTAACATACATATATGTGCATTAACATACAGAGTAAGGTAGTTAAAGTTAAAACAAGAAATTCAAAACAATCAAACAGGTGAAAAAGAAATATCTTAAATTCTTCTATCAAAAAATCTTCCTTCTGTACTACCAAGGAAAAAGAATATTATATACGTAGGTACATGTAACATGCCTACTGTGTGAACGACTCTTCTTGGAAATTCTCAATTTCAATACTACATAATATGATTACGTAGTTTTTTTTTATATTAAAGCCGAAGTTCCGACGACGTCTGGTGCATGTATGTAGTTATTTCCGCACCTGATTTGCAAATGTATAATGTAATTACCGTCTAAAGTAATTACATGCAAAATTCTTGACTGCATACCTTTTACTGATGATTAAGGAACTTTTACTTTATTTGTTTACATTTAATTTTTAGAACTTTCTTTTTACGTTAAAAGTAAGAGAAATAAGCATTTCAACTACCTATATAGCTATTAAAATTCATGGCTATTATTTTAGAATTTCAACTTTATTTTATTTTGTAAACCACTTACCTATATTATTTAAAACTAGAGGGCGCGCGCGGCTTCGCCCGCTTATCTGCATCCTTAGGGGTGACTTCTAAAAAACCACGAAAAACGTGTTCAATAAAATATTTTTAACAGTGTGAATTTAAATTTTTATAAAAATCGGTGGCGATTTAAAGATTTCCCCATATAAACTTTCATCCCCTATTTCATCCCTTCAGGGTTCAATTTTTTCAAAATCTCTTCTTAGTGGATGTCCAGATTATGAAAATAAACATCTGTCCAAATTTCACGTTTCTACGCACAGCGGTTACGGCTGTGCATGTCTTACCTCAGTCAGTCAGGTACATGTCCTTTTATATATATAGATTAATTAATACAGTAATGTAAAAAAAATAATAAACTCCCTTTAAAAAAATATCTATTTAAAAAAGATACATATTGACTCTATCTACTTTTAGAGTTCCGTACTTTCCGTAAAAGGAACAAAGGAAGCCTTATAAGATCACTTCTTGTGCGTTTGTCAGTCTGTCAGACAGACAGACTGACAAACGCACATGAGCCTTTATCTCAGGAACGCTTGAAGATATCGAGTTAAAATTCAACCCATATACTTAGATGTACGGCCCTGATAAAAAGCACATTTCTATATTTACTTATATAACAAAAACGCATATTTCGTAACTACAAAGGGATATAAAAGTAATAGGGTACTTCTGGTTGACATAGGGTTATGAAATTTGGCAGCTGACAGGCAGTACTAGTTCAGGGAAAAATCTGAAAATTATTAATGTGTGGTTAAATCCTAAAAAATAATAGCCTTTAAAGGGGGGCAAAATTTGGTATTAAAATGGCTAATTCAAGTGAGGTATTAGATAAAAAGGCTCTGACTAAGAACAAGCTCGAGACGTCCAATAGACGAAACTTTCGGTGGGCGAGGTCGACTCGCGCTTGTTTATATTTTTAGGGTTTTTACTGTCCTAATTGGGATTTCAACCATCTCTCATTCCATACAGAGCATTCATATTTAACGACATTGAACAATAAAAATAAACATTTATTTATCAATATCAATCGGATTTATATTCTATATTTTAGTTACAAAAAAAAATTGCCCATATTACATTAAACAATCTAACCATTGTTGCATGCGATGACCAGCGTTATATAATCGAAAGTAATCAATTAACTGGCCACAGACGATGTTTGTTCTTAAAATCTGATAGATTGGTGATAGATCAACCGTTGACTTGCAATATTGCGAAATTAAAAAAGTAATTATATGTTGGCTGCAACTTCCGTTTTCCTCTCTCTTGGTATATAAAAGTAAATTAAAAAGAAAATTTAATAGTTGTATTTAATTGCAGAATGCGGGCTGTTTGAAAATAAATCGTTTCCCACGCGTAAGTTTTAGGCAGAAGGAATTTAGTGTTGATGTAATTCACAGCACTCTCCTCTTTCCGTCCAATTATAAATGTTGCGTGAAAGAATTTTGCGTTGATATAATTCACGGTACTCTCCTCTTTCCGTTCAATTATCTATATATAGGTAATTAGAATCGTTGCGGGAATAGTGGTCAACACTACAGTTTGACAACTGTGTGTGCAGATGAAAATTTTTGGGAAATTTTATTTTGTTTTTTTTAACACATATTTTTTTAGTTACAAATAAGAATTTAAAACAATTATTTTATGAAAAAAAAAACAAAGTATGGACGGTCACTATTGCGGTTAAAAAAATTGTAAATTAGGTAAAAAGCTAAAAATAAAGCAACCTCTAATACTTATTTAGAAAACGTATAAAAATTTGAACGTAGCGGGACTCGAACCCGCGCCTCCTGGAAACCGACCAGGAGCTCTGACGACTAAGCCATACGTTCTCATCAAGCTACGTCGAAATTCTTATACGCTTGTTAGAACTTATTTACGTTGTTAGTATCTCTGTAGGGAGATTTTTACAAATTTCCGCTACCCAAAGGTAATCACTAAGAATTATCGTTTGGCAAGAGAGAATACTATTTATATATATTATATATATTATACATTTTTATACGTTTTCTAAATAAGTATTTTTCTTTCCTAAGTGTGGAATAACACTTTAAAAACGTTTAAAAGCAACCTCTCTTTATGAAATTTCAAAAATGTTGACTAAATATTAACAAGAAATTAATAACGGAATAAAAAATATTAACACAATAATTTCCTATCATTGCTATTAAGACAACATTTTTAATCATATTCTGAAGAAATAATAAATAAAAATAATAAAAAAAACTATTTAATCACACCGTGATTGTGATAAAACTTACCACAATAATAAAAATTTAGAGCAACACTTAGAAATATGGCCTTGGCTTTCCTTTTAAAGTAAACAAATGTAAAACGAAATCCATTATGATTCAATCAATAACAAATTAACAGATAAAGAAATTCGAATAATCATTAAAATAATAAACATCTATTGAGGCCAGTTGTGGCGCAGAGGCCCAAGCGTGTAAATGCGACAGGTTATGGGTTGAATTCCCACTCGAAGATATGAAATATTTAATATTTTCTTTTTATTCGCTCTGGTGTCGAGACAAAGCGCGGCGTTGAGTTGAGCCACTCAACACGCAAAGCCTCCAGAATTCAGCGGAAAATAAGAATCAAAAGAATGCTAACATTAGGTTACCGGGAGACAAAGTATGCTAAAATTAGGGTCCCGGGAGGCGAAGTGAGCTAACATTAGGTTCCCTTTACTAAAAAAAAAACATTTATAAATTCCATTCTAAAATCTCTTATGCCCGCTAATAAATCTGACAAAGTGGAACAATTGGTCCCACAAAGGTTGGCACGCGACGGTGTTGCAGCCTCCTCTGTAATAAGTATTATCACAAGATCAGTACAGTGTATACGTCTGTGGAATCTGTTTTGTAATTGTTATTTATACTCTACACGAAATGTGGGATTTCTTACACGTTTTGCTAGGAGTAGACTAATTGGCGTAATACTTTTGCTGTGGTTGGATGGTTTTGTTTTTAATGGCGATATATTGTTTTTGATTTTTTTTTGCTGCACGCCACATTACGTATATAGCAGGGTATGCAGAGAGAACCGTATGGGTACTTAGTGTTAAGACACTCTATTCCCACTAAGACACTTACGTTCCCCGTTTTGAGTGGCGGTCTCGTTACCTCGGTTTACTTCGTTACCAGTGCGAGAAAATGAAAATATTAAATATTTTATTTCCTGGAGTAGGAATTAAACCCAAAACCTTCCGTGTTTACAGTCGAGCGCTTATGCTCCTTGGCCACGATTGGCATGAAATTATTATTGGTAGGCTATATTATGTGCGGCGTTGAGTTCCGCCACTCACCACGCAATGCCTCTAGTGGGGAACGGAGTGTCTTAACACGAGGTTTCCTCTGCCTACCCTGCTGGTTGCGGGATACAGCGTGAAGCTGATTGATATTATATGTAGTACGTACTCATATGTACGTTGATTCAAATCTTTTCATTAACTTCCTGGCAATGTCAATGGTTAGAGTTAATGGGTATATTTTACCTATCACTCAGTCAGAGCCTCACTTGCCAAGTAGAAGTGAGTTTGCTGCTAAAATTGTAAGGATAAAATGGAAATGCTGTTACAGAAATTACTAGGTGCCCGTGAGTTAACCCTTTTTACCTGGAGGTGACGAGCAAAGTACCAATAAAGCCTGTTACTGTACCATATACGGTAAGCACGTTAAGTGGAAAAGCTTAAAGCTAGCGGCATCTATAAATATTGAAAATGACTTAATTGAAGTATAATAAAGTATTAATTTAATCTAAAATTAATACTTTATTATTTATCTATGCGGCCTTAGTTCATACATCTACCATTAGGATTAAAATAAATCAAATAAATAAGCTTCACTCTATATCCCGCGTCTAATAGGGTAGGCAGAGGCAACCTTGTAACACAAACGACACTCCGTTCCCCACTTTCCGCAAATTTTTCGAAGCATTGCATATTATGTGGCGGAACTCAACGCTGGGCTTTTGCTTGGTACCAGAACGAAGTAATGAAAAATATTAATAAATAATATTTCAATATCTCTAAAGCGATCGAACCCACAACCGTCGCGTTAAAGTCACACCATTGTGCCCCTGCGCCACGACAGGCTCAATTCATTAATTATTTTAATCGCTTCAATTACATAAGGTGCTTTCGCCAATAAAATAACGTGGCTATTGTCGTGGACCTGTGAACGAAGCTTTGTTAACGACGCCACTAATAAATTGTATCTAAACTCCCATTGTCTAGAACAATTCATAGTTGCGCAAGTAGTAATTGATATATAATTATTGCTGGATTTTTCTTATCTGTTTCGGATAACATATCAGTATTACGTTCAACGTGTACATTGATTCTCGTAAAGTTTGAACCGGATTTATTTGTTTTGAAGCTTTATTTGGACAATTCACTACTAACCAGTCGTCGAAGTTAATTTTATTACTTATGATATTAATAGTTTTTTTTTTTAATATATATATATATATATATATATATATATATACATTTTAACTAAACACTACAGACACGTGGTCCGTACTTTTTTTTTACTTTTTCATAATTATCAGCTAATTAACAGTTTTATATTTATCTGCTACTTAAACTAGGCTTATAACTTGAGATAATTATATAGATGATATTTATAGTTGTAGCCTTCAATTTCGCTTGCGTGAACTAAAAAACGTAAAATTAGTTTTTGTCCCATTTCCGTAGGCGTTTCATGAATCCTGTCTTAGTGTCTAATCCTCAAGCAACATACATTTCATATACGTCTAATTTAAGCGTTCAACACCACATTGTTCGGACTGTGCTTTGTTTGTCACTCAGTAATGTCATACAACGACTTCATAATTGTTACTTATTTTATATTTTACAAAACATGTTTGTATGATACTTATTTAGAAAACGTATAAAAATTTTAACGTAGCGGGACTCGAACCCGCGCCTCCTGGAAACCGACCAGGCCATACGTTCTCATCAAGCAACGTCGAATTTTTTATACGCTAGTTACAACTTATTTATGTTGTAGTATCTCTGTAGGGAGATTTTTACAAATTTCCGCTACCCAAAGATAATTACTAAGAATTATCATTTGGCAAGAGAGAATACTATTTTTTAAATATTTTTAGACATTTTTAAAGTGTTATTCCACACTAAGGAAAGAAAAATACTTATTTAGAAAACGTATAAAAATTTGAACGTAGTGGGACTCGAACCCGCGCCTCCTGGAAACCGACCAGGATCCTGGTAACACTTTAAATGAATAACACTTTAAAAATGTCTAAAAATGTTTGTATGAATTCATACATGTTGTGTAGTTTGTCTTTCGACATATGCTTCCTCCAAAATATTCCAATCTTTTCTGTCTCTAGCCACTCTTATCCATTGCTTCCCTGCCACCTTGACAAAATAATTTTCCTATCGTCATCTTACTGGTCGAGCTCTATTTCTTTTCCTGGAAATCCTGTTATTATTTTGATCCATTTATAAATTTTATTTCTGATCATGTGCCCTGTCCATTTCCATTTTAATATTTTTGTATATTTTCTTATATTTTTGAACTTTTTTTCTGATATAGGCAAGTTTTTATTTTTGTTGTACATCACTTACACTTTTTTCTATGGAGTTATAGGCGTTATAGTTTCTATGGTTATAGTTATATACGTTATAGTTATATACGTGTATTTTGTTGTCGTTTTTCTGTAAGCAACCGGATTTTCCAACCTTATTACATATGTACATGGTAGGATCTATTAGTTATTCTAATAGTTCTTTTTTATTTATTATATTATTATATAATATGTCTTTATTTTTCATTATTTATTTTAACGACCAGTATCATTTCCGTGTATTATTTATTCATCATTCTATCTCTTTACTCATACACTCATTTATCGAAATAAGATGCCCTGGGTAGACCTTTTCTTGGACATATTTGTATATTTTAATGAAAATGATTATTTTGTTTGAATTTGTCGTTAATATCGTTTTTTGGGATTCATAGTGAGCTTTACTTTCATGCTTGCTTCTGCCAGTTGTTTTAGCCTTAACTCTAATTCTTGGGTGTTTTCTGAGAAAATTACCAAATCGTGTGCAAAACCTAAATGGTGGAGTTTTTCGCCATTGATGTTTAGCCCTTTATCATTCCTGTGTAAGTTTCTGAACACCATTTCTAGTACTCCCATGAAGATCTTGTGTGAAAGTGGGTCTCCTTGAATAACAATTCTTTCGATACGAAATTTTTCACTGTTTAACTATTTTTATCAAGTTTTACTGTTGCTTTGCAATTTGCAAAGATACATTTTAATATTCTTATTATTTTCCTATTGATTTATCCTTGTGATTCTAATGCTGATCACATTACGCTGTCTTCCAGTCAGTCAAGATTATATATGCACTAACACTTTACTATAGTAATAGATAATATTTAATTTAGTAAATTTTCTAATCTACATGTGGTCCGCTAAATCTATATAAATCACCATATATGATTGATTGTTTAATTGTTGTTGTTTATCTTTGTTAATTTGGAAGGAATATCGTGTTATCTAAATTAGATTTATTAATAAATTCATTATTACACACCGTATCCTACATATATCAATGTGGGCCAAGGGAACCTGGTGTTGAGACACTTAGCGGAACTCTTGTGTTCTTAAGTGAAAATAATTCATACCTTCGTTTAGAAATTGAAGCTAAATACGTAGTGTTTACAGTCAGACGCTCTACCACGGCGGCTTTAGAGTAGTTTTGTGTTATATATATTTTTTATTTATGTACTTTATGCCAATAACAAAGCTTATAATATGCTAGATACAATGAAACGTAAAGAAAATAGAACTACTGAACCGATCTTAAATAATATTTCTCTAAATGATGTCTCTCACTTCCTCCGATGCATTTTTATTCCTTTCGTTTCTGATTGTCAGGCAGGGTCAGCTTTTATCGTTTTTTCCTTCCACTTTGCTCGATTCTACGAGTCGTGGACGACGCTTCGTCTATAGAAACGTATTCATAATAGTATTCATTATATATTTTCTAATTACATCAGATATAATCAGGTTTTTTTAAAAACAATATTATAAATCGATATAAGTTATTAAATAAATAATCACGTAAGTCAGGCAAATAAATGTAAAATGTAGGTGATTTCCCAGTTTTGTTAAACAGAGTTAAAACTGGCAAATCAGCATCTTTAATCATTTTAAAAAAACTAAACTAAACTAGCTTCACGTTTTATCCCTAGTGGGGTAGTCAGAGAGAACGGAGCGCCAAACGCTATGGTGGTGTTCGTGGTGGTGCATAAGTGGGTGACTATAAATGTGACAGGTTATGGATTCAATTCCTACTGGAGGCAATAAAAATTTTGATATTTTCATTTCTACGCTCTGGTAACGATGCGTTCTGCCATTCAACACGCAATGCCTTCAGAATTCGGCGGAAAGTGGGGAAAAGAACGGTTTTGACGAGAAAGGAGTGTTTTAACACCAGTTTCCCACCCCTCTCTCCGCTCTACCTACTGCTTCATGCAGGATACTAAAACGTGAAGCTAAAAAAAACATACGTATTTTAATAGTGAAATTTCAATTACAATAAATCCTTTGTCCTTAAATATATATTTTTTAATAGTCACCTCTGTATGTGATAAAGTTAATTTGTTACGTTGTCAAAATGATGTCATGCGTAATTTTAGGAAAGTATCTTATGTGTTATTTACAACGTTTACCTGGTGACTTAATCATGCATACCTATGGGTAACTTAAATATACTTGATACTCGCTTTGTTAGACCTAAAAACTTCCAATTCGTTCTACTCTAAATAATATAAGAAATACAGAAACGTTTTTTTTTACTTTAATAATTTTATTATACATATTTTGTCTTCACGCACATTGGAGACTTTAACGTCTTGCTTTGTTTGACATATTTGGAAAATCTGAATATTTTTTACAAAATATTTACACTCTGGGAACAGCGATTGAACCTGCCAGCATCTTTGCTGTTTCTTACTGCGTCACGCTGGCACCATCTTAATAATACTCTTAATAATATTATTTATTAAGTATATCATTTTGTATGTCACACTTTATGTGATACTAAGAGAAAAAAATGTTTGAGAGAGAAAGTACTTAAATATGATTCACTTGGTGGATGTAATAAAAAAGAATGACTGTATGTATTCACATAATATAACATTTTGAAGATGAAAGAAGGTCAAGAGGGAGATACGTTGCTTAGCAACGTCACGCCTGCTCGCATAAAATAGCAGTTTGCTATCTTACTTTTGGCAGGCGCTACAGAATTTTGAAACTTATTATACCTACATTTAACTTTTTTATCTTTATTTACTAAAAATACATAAATACGAATTCTTCCCTTAAAGTATAAAAAAATATAATCATTACAGATTCTATTAAATTAAAATCACGAATAATTGCTACTATCTAAATTAAAAGACAAATGATAACGTAACGTCCATACAATGACCTCTGGCCGGTGACGTCACGTCTGCGAAGGATTTGGAAATTTTAATGTATTGATGGATTATGATCTATGGTATATGGCACTCGGTACT
>DWLH01002380.1:0-10892 GCA_018249795.1 Heliconius telesiphe telesiphe | reverse complement strand
TAATAATTTGTTCCCCTAACTAAGAATCGAACTTACAACCGTTGCGTTGCGTTGCTAAACATTTATAATGTTACTACACCTATAAGAGTTCACCTACTCTGTAATCAATTAAGCTGTTTGTTAGTTTGTTCAGTATTCACACTGTATTGTTCAGGAAATAGTCCGATAGAGCACCTCTCTAGTCGATTTCCTGCTCTTAACGATTTCACTCACGTCTCTATTTTCTTTCCTTCCTCTCTTGTACATTTGGAGCTGAGATTTAGTTACGAAACTGTATATATTAAAGGTGTTTCTAGAGGTGTTTTTTTGTTTATAAAACGAATATTGCGCAAAATAGTATGAAAATATAAGGGCTAGTCGTGGCACAAGTGTGTGACTGTAAACGTGATGGGTCGTGAGTTCGATTTCTACTCGAGAAAATTAAATATTTAATATTTTCATTTCTTCGCTCTGGGGTCGAGGCAAAAGACGGCGTTGAGTTCCTTCACCCAACACTAATTGCCTTCAGGATTCGGCGCAAAGTAAAGACCGGAGTGTCTTCACAATAGACTCCCTCCGTCTACTCTGCAACATGCGTTATACAGAGTTAAGCTAAAAAAATATATAGATATATTTCAACCTTACTTTCAGCTAATACATCTGAAAGGTTTCTCTAATAATATTCCTAAAGAGATCTAATCCAATATACATCTAATATTTCTAAAGAAAAGTCATAATAAGATAATTAATTATAATATAAAGTATTTTGAAAGGCACATCAACAAATCAACCAACAGTCTGTTGTGAACGATCACTCATAATGAGCAATAATAAAGGGCAAGCCCCGTGCTGATGCTAGCGACAGCCGGACACGACACACCCTAAACCTTTATAATAAAGACCTAATTAGTGTATATTGTTTAAAGCTTCATCCTAGCAGGATAGGCGGAGGGAGCCTAATGTTAAGACACCCCGAGTCCTCTGTAGAGTGTTGAGTAGAGAAACTCAGCGTTGCACTTTGCCTCGAAACCAAAACGAAGACATGAAAATATTATATATCTCATTTCCTCGAGTAGGAATCAAACCTACAACTTTTCTTACCTAACTTGTGCCCCTCCACAACGACGGCCTCTCAATGAAAATAAACAAACTCTTTTCTAGCTCTATAATACTAGTATAGATATTATGAAGACGTTAAAATTAAACGTGAGTTAGATTAAATAAAAAACTAGGTTGATCTATTTCTATTCTAAATTCAAACCTATTAAAATCAATTTATGATTGGAGCATCTGGTTATAAATATCATGTTCCAGTGATACAATGACGTAGGTAGTGGTGTGATTCTTAAAAATGTGATCTAAGTTTGATTACGCAATATGCGGCGCTCTGTTCCGCCATCGATGATGTATTTTCTCGTTATAACGTAACTTAACCTAGTGTGTGAAAGCATGCAATACAGTGTAAAACAAAAAAAAAGAAAGGTAACTAAGTTCTGTCTGTATAAATTTGTAAAATGATATAATTTAAATATTAAAATTTCTATAAAGAGATTCAAAGAAGTTCCAAGGAGTGATTAATGGTAATTGCCTTGAGTATAAGACGTTATTTATTTATATTGTTCTCTTTATTTTATATACATATTTAAATAGTATATAGTAACATTATTATAAGACGAAGCTATCACCATCACGGCGCAGTGGACATGTATCTAAATGAATTAGTTTTGAGACCAAATCCTATTTGAGTAAAATTTTATTTGTTATATTAGTATGTTCAGACGAAATGTTTTGCTGAATTTTGTTATCTACTACATCATGTTTGTAACTCACGGAGAGTAAAAATACCATTTATTACTTATTTTAGCTTCTTAATAGTTATATACTAGCCGTGGCACGGGGGCACAAGCGTGTGACTGTAGAACCCGACAGGGTTCGGGAAGATTAGGGAAGTTCGATTCCCAATCGAGGAAATGAAATATTTAATATTTTCATAACACTTATAGTTTCATTTCTTTGCTCTGGTGTAGAGGCAAAGAGCGGCGTTGAGTTCCGCCCCTCAACAGGCAATGCTTCCAGAACTCGGCGGAAAGTGGGGAACGAAGTGTCTTAACACTAGATTCACTCTGCCTACCCTGCTGTGTGCGGGATACAGCGTGAAGCTGATTTTTTTTTAAATATTTTCATTTCTTCGCTATGATGTCGAATCAAAGCGCTGCGTCCAGTTCCGCCACTTAACATACAATGCCTCCAGAATTTAGCGGTAAGTGGAGAACGGAGTGTCTAGTCTGTGTGTGTCGTGTCAATACTAGTTTCCATCTGATTATCCTCCTGTTTGCGGGATATAGCGTGAATCTAAAATATATATATAAAAGAACAAAAAAATTAAATATTAATTGCCACCGGATAATAATATAAAAAACCTTCACTTCCAATATAATACTAAATTTGTTATACTGTAAACAAAGAGAGACGAACCAACGTATGAAACCAACGTCGACAGCTAGTTACGGGCGCTCTCGTCGAGAAGTTTCATTTAGCGTCAGCCTACGCGATATTCTGTTTAGTCTTTGTGGGCTTATGAATATATGTACAGTATGTTATATTGTGGCATTTTTTATATTATATGTAGGTGTTCAGGGCGGGTTTGAGTAAAATATGTTTATTTATATATTTATTTTCATCTGGTTAACTGAAGTGTGTGAGTGTATGAATTTATAGGTTTATTTAGAAATATAATATGAATTACGAGGCAAAGCGTGGTGTTGTATTTTGACACTCAACACGTCTGTCTCACACAATGTCTCTAGAATTCGATGGAAAGTAAAGAACGAATGTGCCTTAATGGGACCATGGTATCTGAATACTAGGTTCTTAGGTTCCCTTTGCCTACCCTGCTATGTGTGGGTTACATTTTAGCTTCACTAACAAAATATATAACAATATTTAATCATCTACGATCGCTAGGAGTACCTGCTTGGAGGCATTGCGAGTTGAATGGGGGAAGTCAATGCCGCGCTTTGCCTTGTCACCAGAGTTAAGAAATGAAAATATAAAATTTTTCATTTCCTCGAGTAGGGATCGACCCTACGACAAGTCGCGTTAAATTATCACACACTTGTGCCCCTGCGCCACGACTGCCCTCTACATATACTGTATTGTTATATACATATATTTAATAACAAGCGGTTATAACCATTTTAGACGCGATGCTATCTACAGTTCATATATAGTATCTATATCATTTTTTCTCTCTGGTATACTTCTGGCGTTAAGTTTAATCACTCATCCCACTCAAAAATTGGGCGTAAAGTAAAAAATGGAGTGTCTTAATACTAGGCTCTCTCGTCTACAATGCTTTATGCATAAATGTGAAGATACCGGAACGTACTATACCTACAGAGACAAACAAACTCTTATGCTTTCTTATAATAGTATATTTATTTATACAAGTACATATTTCTGAATTAGGAGGATTATTGTTTTAGCTCTATGCTCAGGTTATCCTCATTATTTAATAGTTAATGATAAGAACTTGAAATAGACAAAATAAATTAAAACAGAATATGAATTTTAAATTAACAAAACAAAATGTCAATTATAAATACCTTAAGTAACTTTAAAACCTTAAAGTTTCTTCCACAATAACATCTTATGTGGGGAACGGAGTGTCTTAACACTAGGTACCCTCTGCCTACCCTGCTGTGTGCGGGATACAGCGAGAACTGACTTAATTGAATTTTGATTTAACAACATTTTAAATGCATATAATTTTCAAATTGTGTCAATTGCTATGTCAAAAATCGACCAAGCTCCTTTTTTTCAACTTACGCTGTATTCTACAAATAGCAGGGTCGGCAGAAGGAATCTAAGACACTCCGCTCCCTGCTTTCCGCCGAACTCTGGAGGCATCGCGAATTGAGTGGTGGAATTCATCGCCGCGCTTTGTTTTGGCACCAGAGCGAAGATTTCCTTGAGTTGTAATCGAACTCACAAACTGTCGCGCTAACACTCACACTCTTGTGCCCCTGAGCCAAGACTGGTCTCAAAGAAGTTCTTCATAAAATAAACAAATAAACTTAATTTGAAGGATTTCAAAAACTTCATTCGTTACAGTTTTATCGGGCACCGTATATAGGAATGAAAATGTGCGTGTCAAAATATTTGCTGGATGTTCTTTACGTAACTAAAAGTTATCACTTTCCAGTTTCGCTATCAAAGGCTATATAAGCTAGAATAAAACATCTTCCATAGTGTAGTTTACCACGTGCTTGCGGCGCGCGCTGTCATCAGTCAGTCGCTGTATTGCGTCGGGTCTGCAAACTTTTCAAACTAATCAATTTTATTCGATCGTTGCTGTTGGATATCGATACAAGTTATTAATAGTAACGAATTCGTTTTTTTTTTTGGATTTTTTCTAAAATACTTATATTTTGTGGCACTGCGACTGATTTGAAACGCTATGGTTGTGGGTTCGATTCTTACTCGAGAATGTATTTATTTCGTGTTACTCAAAGCCTGGCGTTGAGTTTTGTCACTCAATTTCCATTGTCTCAAAAATTAGACGTACTCTCTCTCTCTCTCTCTCTCTCTCTCTCTCTCTCTCTCTCTCTCTCTCTTTCTCTCCCTCTCCCTCTCTGTGTGTGTATCCTTCTCTATGTGGGATTCATTGTAAAGCTAATTTATTTATTTATTTACAATCATTAAGAAAAATTAATGAGGAAATCAATTTAGGAAAATTGGCTATTCCTTTTAGCTTTTACATACATTATCATTCTCATTTTACGTGAAAAGTTTAACCAGTTAATATATAATCTCGATCTCGATGTCTCTACCATAATAAGATCGATCTGGCCTTACTTAATAATTAATGTCTACATTGCCCATTTACTACATTGCCCTCGTCATTTTGAAGTAGAAACTATCAAAACTTGTTGGTTTGGTAATTGGACTAACTATATCATCATTGACCTTTAATCCGCCAAAACGACAGTATCAGTATACTGAAACCCTTAAATAATGTTTACCTATAGTATAGGGAACCTAGGGTTCCGTTCCCGTTGGACCTTACGATATTATTCACAATTTAATTTATCGTTATAAATATATTTTAAAATACGTAAGAATCCTTTTGCAACGTGATTTAAAATACTTTTGAGTTTTATGTATAACTTAGATTTCATTTTAACCCAAAGCATGCTATGGAAATTTGTGTTCACAAAACACAATCATAGCCTTTAGTATTATAGGTATAAGGAATATTATTGTATGCACAAACGATGTTGTAATCCACAGTGCAGGATGTATTACACATTCAGCGCTTGCAGCTGCTGTCAGGGAAACAGTAACATTTGGCCTTCCAAGTGAATATTGAATTTAAAGCTACGGTTTTGTTTTTGAATATTTAGATTTTTTGTAGAAAAAAGATAAATAAGATCTTTTGCGTAAATTTGTAAATTATTTAAAAAAAGCAATAACTAGGTAAAAAAATTAAAAGATATATTTAAAAAAAATTGGTATCTGTGGAAAAGAATTGAAATGTACAAGTTTTTTTTTTTTTAGGAAATGTTCTTTAACAACCAAATAACGTGTTTACCAAATTTTATAGCACAACGGTTTGTTAGATCTAACTAAAGGATTATATACGATAACGTCTAAAACTGACCAGCTGTAAATAATGGCTTCTTTTCAAAACGCGAGAGTAAACGCTGCGAACTCTGCTACTTATCGGTCGAGTATTGTAAATTGATATGGATTGCTGTTGAATGGAACCGTTACGGTGATGTATGGGGTAATATGCGGCTGAAGGTGACTTAGGTCTGCCGTTTGATCATGGTTGTACGAGTGCGATAGATACTATTCGATAAATATTAACTGGCAATTGAAATATTGCTTAGTATCGATATTCGATTCGATTAAACATGACAAATTTACGTGTGAAAAAGTTTTAAGACAATTTTAAGGATTAAAAGCTTACTTTTTTACCTATTAATTCCTTAAAAGTGCTAAGATTTGTAGTGCTGATTTTTGTGGAAAAGTGGGGAGCGGAGTGTCTTAACACTTGGCTTCACTGCCTACCCTGAAACATGCAGGATACAGCGTGAAGCTGACAAAAAAATATAAAGACACATACTAAAATATCTCTCTACAGATTCAAAGATTTGGCATGTCCCTGTGTACAGTTCAGAGTTCCGAGAACACGATATTAAAGTTTTTCAATGATCGCCTACTTATCTGTCGCTAGCTTGTGGCATACCTTAGAAGTCACTAGGACCATACGTTAGAAGCGCTAAAGTCGATCCTATATCAAAGTGAGTGGGAGTCAAAATGGCATCCTTAGTCAACTTTTATCATTTTGCAAAGTTTCAAACGTTTCCGTTTATTTTCAAGCGGTCTCCTAACTTTGAGGGCATACATACATACATATATCTCTCATAGACTAAATGACGTATGGTAGAGCGTTTATTTGATATATTACATTTGCTACTGCTACAGTGGTAGCGAAGACGAAGTGGTCAAAAGGCTGATCTGCAGTGCAACAATGGCAACGATGAAAGGCATTGTGAAATACAATTTAAAAATGGCCATTAAAGATAGAAACGAAGTGGTCATATCCTTTTTAGTAGATATTATAACCACTTCTGTTATACCTTCCACTTCCTGAGTCCATCCTCCGATGGGCACTTAGATTAAAAAACAAAACTATATATAAAATGTATAATTGTAATAGGTATTAAGTTAATAGATAATAAGTGAAATGTTTACAGAAAGGCAATCTAAAAATACCTGGACTTTATAGGAAATAAATATCTAGATAATTGTCTCTAGTTGTAAATTCAGTTTAAGTAGCAGATAAATATAAAACTGTTGATTAGCTGATAATTATGAAAAAGTAAAAGTAAGTAGAGGCCAGTCGTGGCGCAGCGGCACGAAGTGTGACTGTAAAACCGACTGGTTGTGGGTTCGATCCCCACTCGAGGAGATGAAATATTTACTTAAAGGAGACTGAAACTATTCCATACATTTTTGGGCCCAGAATGTAAAGATATGAAAATGATTTGATTTAATAGATTTAGGTACATCATTTTCTCCCTAAGAACTATATAAATTTTGGCACAAGATTTGATAAAAGTGAGGTTAAGTTCGCAGTACAATTTCTTGAATATCAACTTCTATAAAATATGTGATTACTGAATTGTTTAAGCATTAATGTTTATTATTTATAAATAAAACACATTTTAATGAATATTTTATATAGCTTAGCGTATATAGCTTCCCTTCCTCTACGAAAGCTGTCAACTAAAATGTAACAGAAATATATTTTCCTGCTTATATGTCGGGATTATATCACACCTCTAAGTAACCAGGTTGTGGTGGTTTGCATCGTCTAAAGGTCGTCGGACTAGGATATTGCAGTGTCCATTGGCTATCCCACAATTCACACAGCGATTTATATCTATAGCGTGGCGGTCGTAAGATCCAAAAGATTTCAGAGTCCAGTGGGGAAGCGAGGGTCGTACAAAGTAGGCAGAGTCAAAATCAGAGAAAAACAAAACTGTAGTCGTTGAAAATATCCAACAAACGGGAAAACATTCAAAATGTCGATGCGTTATGACACGAACGTAATGACTGTAGCAAATGTTTTTTTAATGTATTTTATTTAATGGCCTGATTTTGCGATGACAGAACAGAAGCAAAAATGCAAAAAATCATTAGACAAGGTGTGATTGTCAATCAGCTGTCACATCTCTGATTTAAAATATGATTGATTTTAATCGATAAAGGATCTAAATCTTATTTTTTTTCATTTTTCTCCACTTCTAGAATGTCAATTAATTTATTATTTGCTATTCTAAAAATAAAAAAAAAATGTAATTTTTTAGATCACATCTCAATTCTTTACGTGTAGGCCCAAAAGTTTCATTCTCCTTTATATTTCCATTTCTTTGCTCTGGTGTCGAGGTTAAGCGCGGCGTTGAATTCTGCCACTCAACACGCAATACCGCCAGAATTCGGCAGAAAGTGGGGAACAGAGTGTCCTAACACTAGATTCCCTCTGCCTACCCTGCTGTGAGCGGGATACAGCGTGAAGCTGATTTTTTTAAAAAAAGTACGGACCACGTGTCTGTCATACATAATACTTTCAAAAATGTATTGAGATGCATCTATCAATATATATTTTTTTAATACTTTTCCAAGGAGTATTTAGGGCATAAGATATAGATTGCACGAATAGCTCGCTGCTGCAGGACAAATATTGGTTTTATTACCGGCTGCATTACCCCAAAAGTAAAATCTTACAGGACATGATACTGTGGAAGTACCTGAAATAAACAAGTTGGGCCGTTTCCACATCAGTTAATAATCAAATTTTTTTTGACCACGAAAGCTGCTGAGCTAAGTCTATAATAATAGCATAATGTCACGAAATTGGGCGGTGCATGTCTCAACTCTCAACTCTAGGTTCCCCCTGTCTACCCTGCTATAGAGAAAGGGCCATGAAGCTATTAAAACCACAGGTAAATGAGAAACTGATTATCCTCTACAAATGGTGCCTCACATTAAGCTCAAATAAACACTTTAATCAAATTCTATTTACGACGCATACAAAAAGGTTTTGCCGCTCAATCTTATTTGAAAAAGAGAACTGCCTACGAGAGATTACAAATGCGAATACTTTGCTATACGATTCTCAACTTTATTACCTTATTGAGAACAATTGTTGCAATGCGGAATGATGAAATATTATATATTCGTAGCAAATAGGTCAGTCCACAATACAATATAGATGCCATTAACGATGTCATATTTAAAGGAAGGAAATAATTTTAGTATTCACAGAACTTTTCTCTAAAATAAGTGATGGAGTTATTAGTATTTTTTTTCTTTGTTTTGATTCCTTTTAACTATAAAAATTATTGTGTAATATACTTTCGTCCTACTTATAAAAAGAATATGGAATCTAATTGACAACTACCTATTATAGCGTAAGCCATCATGGCGCTGTGGGACAGAATGGTAAACACAATTGTTGTATGTTTGATTTTTATTTTTTTTGAGGAAATAAATTATTTTATCAGAATCTCGTAGTAGAGCAAAAGTGAAGAACGAGAAAGAAAGATCTTGACACTAGGTTCTCTCTGTTTATCCTGTATTGCGAAATACAACGTGACGTTATACAAAAAATATCATTTATCATTATTAATATGTGTATACTGTTAATTGAATATTTGATATTGTTTTCTTTTTGTTTTTACTATATTTCCAACGCTCACATTGATTAATATGTACCTATTTAAGATAAGTAACTCTGTATTTCTCTTTAAGTGAAATGTAATTTCTTTTGAGAAATAAACAAACTCTTTAACCACAAATAAAAATGCATTGTAATAATTGTAATTTACGTTGTTAGTAATAATTACATGCGACAAGAAAGGTGGCCCCGGTCCTTTTTTTATTTTTTTATTTTAACCTTTTCAGGAGTCATGCCTGTGACAACCTGCGTGACTTTTAGTTGTCGTAAATATTTTGTTATGTTCTAATCATCCAAGTTCGATATAAAAAGATTTATTAACTATAACGGAAATTTACGTTTTGTTTCTGTACCAACATAATTTGTAATTTTTATGCCAGTTTTTGTGTATTAACACGTTATATATGCATTAACGAAGTAAATTATCAATTAGTAGGTGATTTTTTAGTTTCACGCTGTAACAAACGCACAAAGCAGGGTAAAGAGGGATCCTGGAAAAGTAGTGTTCAGATATTCCGCCCCTCCCCCACCTTCCCCACCTTCTCATTTGTATTAGGTAACTCAATATAAAGTCAAAACTTAAGAATTATAGAGGTACATTAAACAAAATAAGTGTGGAGATCCAAGGGGGGAGGTCTATGGCCAAGAGTGGGCGTCGAAAGACTCATATGATGATGGTGATGATGAGTTAAAAAACTTCTGTTGCTATCTCAATATTGTAACTGACATCCCACCCTACACCTCAATAAAATATTTAGATAAAATTATTTAAATAATAATTTTAAAATTTTAGTATGGCCCATGATATGTCTAATATAGTTAGAACCCTTTCGTAGTGATCGTAAATAATCCAAGATCTTTTAGAGATTCAGAGGTAACAGTATTAATATAAAATGTACCATAAATTTAATATAAATACAAATAAAAGATATTATGATAAATAAAATGTCATTTAAGTATATCGAAGACGTCCTATCCTCCTCTCTGTTACACCTAGTCATTACTGATAGTTATAACTAAGGGGGAATAGTGAGTGGCCCCGCACCCGCCACTTACCGTGGATTCCGGCCGTTCGGCTCTGAACCCTCCGGGACGGATCGGAATAGTTACTATGTATGATTCTTATAATGGTTTTGCGAAAGATCAATTATTCTGATGCAAATACCGAAGTCTAATATAAATATTAGCAATGGAGTAAAGATTATAATACGTAGGCCATAGCCTGTTACATAACATATAACTCTCTGCTTCACATATCAGATCGAACTCACTACCGCTAGGCGGCCGATTATGTGAATCCACTTCAGTTTGCTTCTTTAGAGGGCATTACATTAACATACCCATTTAACGTTCGTGTATATTTCTTAAACTATTTATTTACTTATCGTATCTTAATAATATTGAATGCTGTATGTATAATGTGACGTGTTTATTATTTCCGTATGAATTCGTTAATATAGTATATTTCATATTATAATTATTACCTACGTACTCTTATTATATGCCTTAGTTTTAATATTAATATAATTTCTATTCACTGTTATTGTAACGCCTCTTTTAAACAGAACCGTCGTAGAATAACACGCACAGCACACACCCTGCAGCTGTTTGTCTGAACTGACACTAGACTCAGAGTTGTGGGAATGTAATATAGAAATCATTA
>DWLH01002379.1:0-10893 GCA_018249795.1 Heliconius telesiphe telesiphe | reverse complement strand
CGTACCCTGCGATTTAACAATATTCTCCTTTGATATTTTTGCTACCGGAGACATTCGATTTCTAATTGAATGTCTTGTAAATGCTTGCCCTGAAACATACCGCTATTATTATTTGAATTTAAGGCATTTTTCTCAGATACTTAGGTATATGACGCACTAGCGATCTGCTTGCATTTTTGTCCACTATACAATGATTTATATACTAACATGAATTAAGTACTTTCGTATTCTAATAACATTATCATTTTAAAGACAATATTAAAATTTCATTCAATTCAATAAAATTGATATACAATTTTATCAGAACAAAATTCTTTAAATTAATATAACATTTTATATTTATGAACCGATAGAAATAAAACGAAAACTAAATGTAAAAATGTAAAGCAAAGTTTTTCGAAACACAACAGTAAAAAGAACCGCAATTAAATCGGTTAAGCCGATTTTGAGATTAACGTGCACAAACGCGCAAACAGACAAAAATTTGAACAATCATTGTTTTGGGTTTTATTACATTGTTAAATTCCCCAAATAATACGTTTGCCCATATACATATCTCCCATGTGCAGATACCGGTCAGTTACGATTTTATTATAAGTACTTATAGATATTTCGAGGTCAGTCGTGGCACAGGGGCATAAAGTGTGACTGTAAATGGTTCTATTTGTGGGTTTGACCCCCACTCAGGGAAATGAAATATTTATTTAAATGTATATGTTCATTTCTCGCTCTGGTGTCGAGTCAAAGCGCGGCGCCAGAGCCACGAGTTCCGCTCCTCAACATGCGATGCCTCCAGAATAGGGCATAAAATACATACATAGTGGACATAGTATCTTTACACTAGGTTCCCTCTGCCTAATCTGCTGTGTGCGCGATGCAGCGGTTTTTTACTTATAAATATTTATAGATTATTTAATAGAAACAACCTGTATTCCAGTTGTGATCACGAGTGAAGGCCACACTGGTTGAATTTGAATTATTGTACGACGTTAAATTTCTTTGTCCTAGAATAAAAATACCAAAAGAAATTATAATATATAGCACTTTTATAACAAAATTATAATCAATTTACAATTCTATACAATAAATGGGTACCTTGTGCTGTTTTTTCAGAAGGTGGAATTCTCGAGATTGTCCGTATTTGCGGTAATCTTTTAGCTGTGTGAGCGAATATAAAATAATTAATAACTGATAATGTGGATTAAATGGATATATAAAAAATACCTAAGGTAAAATATATATTCAATTAGGTATTTAAATCTCATAATAATTTAAAAAGATTAAAAAATACATTTGAATGCGTTTTCTTGCTATTCTGGTCTTCGCGTCGTGGCAATAATATCAGGGTCAAAAGTCAGATTTCGAAGCCAATTATCGGTTTTGATATACATATCCATTTATCTGATTGGATAAAATTCTAAATATGGAACCACAGCCCACCACACATTACTCTTAAACTAACATGTCCGAATGATTTCTTAAGCGTTTCTCCATTTTTTAGCTTCACGCACATAGCAGGGTAGGCAAAGAGAATCTTGGAACCTACTGCTATCCGATCCCATTAAGAAACTTCCGTCCCCCACTTTCCGGCGGAATTCTGGAGGCAGCGAGGAAATAAAAATATAAAATATTTCATTCCCTAGACTGGGAATTAAAACCCCAATCGTCGCGCTTATAGGCACACGCTTGTGCCCATGCACCACTAAGACCTCACGTTCCTCAATTTATTAGGTAAAACATTTCAACATATATTACTTACATTTCGCCGTAGGACTCTTCATATCCGGACAAGTGGACCTCACGTATAAAACCGGCTGCGTTACAGCCTTATCGTTCACCGGCGTTACTTTATTAGCTGTCCAAAACAAATAACCGACTGCGATTACAGTAACAACCAATTGCCATTGAAAATATGATAAATACGACACCAAGCTATGGAGCTTCCAGAACAATATGTGGTATAAAATACTTGTTATGATATCTAGTATTGAGATGTTCACTGGAATAAAATTGTTGATTACACTAGCTTTTTTTAATGTTTAATTATTTCCTTATTTTCAACTACGAATAGTTAAAGATACCCATGAGAGGTTCCCTCTCACTCACGTGAGAGGGAACCTCTCACTACGGTGTATGGGAGCATCAGAGCGAAGAAATGAAAATATTAATAAATCATATTTCATTTCCTCGAGTGAGAATCGATCCCACAACAGTCTCGTTTAGAGTCAGACTGCTAGACGGCCTCGTAAGTTATTTCTTTTTTATAATCAATTTTATTTAGACAGAATGTCTGTGGTCCTGCTCAATCCTTGGTTTCCAGCCGCACCCAATAATATGAGTGCCTCATTGAGTAGGCCCGAGGTGAGTGCTACCGGTTAAGTTAGCGGTGACAGTGAGAGAATGGTATGTTGGTATGAGATGAACGTATGTCACCTGGGCGCTCAGTCCTCCAAGGTGAGACCTTCGAAACTTCGGATACCAGAGGAAGACCCAGCGCAAGCGATCGAGGTGATAACTCATACTCTTTCACTTCTTTCTTATACACTACATTTACTCACTCTAACAGAGGGTCTATATAAATAAAAAGATAAATATTTAAGAATAGATGGTAAGAGAGGTAGGAGACCTCGGTTGACCTTCGAAAACACAGTATCAAAGATAGATACTCGAGGAAGAGCACGTAAAAAGCATGGGGACCCCCCGGAGGACGTGTATGAAGAGGTTGATGACAGTAGACGAGGTGAAAGAGGTATGTAGAGACCGTAGCGTTTGGCGCTCCGTGCTCTATGACTACTCCGCTAGGGATAAAGCGTGACGTTAAGAAAGTAAGTAAGTAAGAAAACTAGTACTAACGTGATCTCGACTGACTTTGACGTCGCATATTAGCAGGAACACTTGGAAACTGATGATTATCACCTAAAATTAGGCAACTAGTATTTAATATTTTTTGTTAGTTTCCCACTTTATCTTGCGTATCATGTAATTATGTAGAGAAAACCTAGTGTCAAGACACTCCGCCCTAAACTGTCAACCTAGATGTTAATCTATTTCCTATAGCCACCAAGTTTACAGTCAAACGTTTTTACTGAGCTACAATGCTTTCAATGTTAAGTGAAGTAAAGAGAAGAATTAAAACTTGACGATTTTTGTTCATTATTTAATTGATTTCGTATAGATTAGGTACATATATCGGACACCTACCAAGTTGCTTGCTTGGAGCGATACCAGGATATTGTTTTCTATCATCAGGAATTTTGGTCTTGGTGTTGATATTTTTCATTTGTATGGTGTACGACGCAGTTGAGAAAGGAGCTTTGTTTAAAGTTTTCGAACGTGCTGTAAAAATTGTGTAAAGTGTAATAAAGTGTTTCGTGTTCGTATAAATGGGAAGAAGTATATATTTGCTAGGCTATTAGCCAGGCCATTGAGTTCCGCCACTCAACACTCAACTTCTCCAGGATTCGGTGGCAAATGGGGAACCGAAGTTAATGGGACCGGGATGTCTTAATACTTCCCAAGTTCCCTGCCTATCCGACTATGTGCATAATACAGCGTTAAACAAAAACAAATATAAAAGTATATTAAAGTGCTTTTCGTGTTAAAATAAATGGGAAGGGGGAATATATTTATTCTATAAAGTTACTTCTAGAGCTAAGTATATTACAAATATTATAATGAGTGCTGGTCTATTGTAAATACCAACCTCTAATCTACTACTAATTGTATGATATTTGATGTAGGTACTTACTATCCACAACATAAACGGGATCGGTTAACTTTTGATTTTTTATTTTGGTGTTTTTGCTTACTTCTAACGACTGGCTTGCTGTACAATCTAAAAGAAATTGAATACTTGACAGTAAACATCATAAGCGCATCTAGGGATATTTTCTGGAGAGGGCCTGGAGTTTAGCTTTGAACAGATATGTTCGTGGTAAATGTTGTTTTTTTAACTTTTCGGGTCAAATTTTGTTGTAAGTGAAATTTGGAGGTCACGCACCAGACTACTCTGGGGTGGGCACGGCCCACTCGGCTCCCCCCTTCCTACGCCCATGGTAAACATAGTGATAAGTACCTTTACACTCCGCACTCTGCCCGAATTCGAAATACTAAGTCTTATTTCTACTAGCTTGCTTTTGCAGTAAGACGCTAAAGTACTTGTGCCACAATTGCTTAATTGGTCGGCAGATCCGATGTAAATTATATAAATTAAGAAAAATGAATACATTCAAGCCTACCATCAGATTAATAAAAAAAAAACAGACAAGTCGTCGGGCTTGTCCACCATGGGTTCCGTAAAAAATTGGAGGCCTCAAGCTTTTTCTGAAATTCAAGCTTAGCTTAGCTTTAGCCCTTTCATCTTCACCAAACGATAAAGGCTCTTGTCGGACAGACAGGCGACGGACAACAAAGTGATCTTATAAGGGTTGCTTTTTTTCTTAAAAGGTACGGAACCCTAAAAAATGTTCTTAATGTTCACTTACGTGGTGTAATTTCTGGAGATCGTGTAGGAGAATGCGGCGCGCTTCCGCATTTTGTTGAGACTGCACCAAAATCTTAACTGAGTATGATTATTTTTATTATAACAGTTACTATTAATAGCGAATGTGACTATTATTTGAATATATCGTATGAAAATCTAGAAAACATGTTTGCTTTTACACAAGACAAAACAGAGGGTGTGCCGATGCCAAAGTCAGTGCTTCGATTTATAATAAAACCTAAAATTCCTGTGCACTTACACCCAATACCGGGAAGTATTATTAAGGAATATGGAGTTTGGATAGCGTTTACTTTGACAGTCATT
Organism: Heliconius telesiphe telesiphe; assembly: GCA_018249795.1. Taxonomy (NCBI): domain Eukaryota; kingdom Metazoa; phylum Arthropoda; class Insecta; order Lepidoptera; family Nymphalidae; genus Heliconius; species Heliconius telesiphe. The sequence continues at coordinate 6,086 of DWLH01002379.1, read as the reverse complement.
AGGTAAATAAAAAAAATTAAAATAGTCAAGGGGCCAGTCGTGGCGCAGGGGCACAAAGTGTGACTGGTTGTGGGTCCGATCCCCACTCGAGGAAATGAAGTATTTATTTAAATTTATGTTTCTATTTCTTCGTGCAGGTGTCGAGCCAAAGCGCGGCGTTGAGTTCCGCTACTCAACACGCAATGCCTGCAAAATTAGGCGGAAAGTGGGTAACGGAGTGTCTTAACACTAGGTCCCCTCTGCCTACCCAGCTGTGTGTGGGATTAGGTAAATAAGATGCATAAAATAGTACCAAACTTTTGTAAAATTGTAAAGCTCATTTTTTTTAAATTATTTCTTGAGAATAATATTAAAATTGACGTTATTCATAGCAAGACATTTAAAGAGGTGGAGGGAAGTGTACCGAGAAGGTACTTTATATTATTGGCTACATTAAATTTACTACTCATACCAAAATTTAAAAAAATATATAGGTATATTGCTTTTTATTTCACGTATCTCCCTCAATTAGTAGAATATATTAGACGAAAGAATCTATGGATAGAAATCACTTCGTTCTTCATTGTTTTGATGAATTCTTTTCTTTATAATTTATGACAAATTAATAGTTATTGAAGCCGTAGTGGCGCAATGGCACAGCGTGTAACTGTAAACTATGTTGTGCATTCGAGAGAAGAAATACTCTAGATAACAACTCTTAATTAATTTATATTATTTTGATTTCTCGCTCTGGTAATTATACAAAGCGTAGTATTGAGTTCCGCCACTCAACACGCAATGTCTCAAGAATTCGGCGGAAAGTGGAGAACGGAATGTCTAAGCACTACGTCTCCTCTGCCTACCTTGCTATATTCGAGATACAGTGTAAGATTATAAAAAAAATGAAACACTTACAAGGTGAACTATTGCGGCTGGATTTTTTTATAGGCGAGCAAGACTTGCTTCGTTCTCCTGACATTACCTTCGCTTCTAGTCTACTACTCCTTTCTTGTCTTAAGCCTATTTTTATAATCAAATTTTTTACATTATATATTATGTATATTTGAACTTAACAGTAAGTATGTAGCGTATTTAGTGCTAAATATGAATTTAATTGAACGCAATGGCAGTTTGTTTAATATCCAACAGAAAAAATATATTTCATTATTGTTTATATATTAAATTATTCATAAACTACAAATTTATAAATTGAAATATATATGAATAAAACGCCACTAACGAGAACAAACGTTATCTCTATTTTGGATAGAGTGTTTATCACAAGATGGCGTCCGCTTGCCACAAGATGGAGACCGTTTGCGGACAGCTGAAATATCAGTATATTTTTCATCATATGAACACTATATATTGTAATTTAATTAAATAATAACAATGTTCTAAGAACTAAAACGTAACCTGTATGTCTATAGTTAATTTGAATAAAGAAATACAAGTCATATCAACCAAAACAAGTCATTTTAAAAAAGAGTCTACTAAAAGGTAATTTTGTTCTGTTCTATTCTTTGATTTTGACGTAACAAGCAATTATTTTTGTAAGTGAAAAACAATAATAAATAACTAACGAGAATGCTTATCCTTATCTTGGATAATGGGCGGAGCTTCAGTTTTGCATAACGGTTGCTTAGGTGAACCTAAAATAAATATTGCTAAAATATGAATACGGAATAAAGCATATTTAGTGGGGAACGGAGTGTCTTAACATTAGGTTTCTTCTGCCTACCCTGCTGTGTGCGAGATACAGCGTGAAGCTGATTTGCATATATAGAGCCGGCAAAAGACAAAAATATCACGTTTGTTTTTTTGACACCAGACACACATTCGTTCAATATATGTTGCAATATAATATTTTAAAAAAAACAATTTAAATTATACTTAATCTATGCCAGATCGAGTATCTACTATGGACTCAATTATGGAGGGTAGAGGTAAGGAGTACCATCCTCATATGAACGAACAATAAATTAAACAATAAGCAATAAATTATAGGTTAAAATTTGATCGAAATGGTACTAATATCAAGAAAGGTATGAACTGAGCAATTATAGAAAATATTAAGTGTACTAAGTTTGGATAATTAATATTTTTAATGACTTCGAATTAATTATATTTTTGTTTCAAAAATAGTCCAATAGTTTAACTGCGTGTTTAAATTTATCCTATGGCAGCGCAACCCTGATTTTACCAGTTTTGATTGAGACTTTTTTATACACGGGAAAAGTCCTCCTTACTTCTACCCTCCATAGATTCAATGAATTTATGACATATAATTAAGTAATCACATTAACAAGGTACGTACGTACGTTACGTAAGATAAAAGAAAAATAAAAGAAATATAACATTGTATTTTTTTTTATTTTCGTATAAACAGCCAGCACACCGTGAAAAATATTTTTGTTCTCATTTATAACATGAATTTTTAAGAGGCATGAAATAATCAATTTTAATTGGGCTTATTATACATTGGTAAAGTTAAAATAATGAAGTATAAGAATATAAATAGCCTTTATAGTATAGGAACGAGTTTAACCATTTCAAGCTTATTTTCATTGTTTTGTTTTAATTTTTGAAAATAGATTTGTATAATCAAAACAAATGAAACGTGACCATCTGTCTTATGTATATTTTTTGTAACGGAATAAACAAGTATTTTAATTTCCAAGAGTGTGTTTAAAATAATACACAAATTATTTTAAACTTATTTTATTTTGTTTTAGCCTTTTAATAAATGATGATAGCAAACTTTAACAAACATCATATGTTTTTTGACATTTTTATTTGGGATTTGAACTCGTGCCTCTTTGGAAACCGTCCAAGCGCTCTGATCAACTTAGCCATACGTTCTCCAGACCTTGACAGGCACGGTTTCCAACGAGACATGCGTTCAAATCCCGCTACGTACAATTTTTTATATGTTTTCTTAATAAGCATTAAACATCATATGCTAACACATTTTACTTTCCACCTTCGATGCTTATTCAATTCTAAAATGGCTTTTAAGCGTTAATTAAACTCATCACTACAACAAAAATAACATCAGTCACTAGCTACCAATATCCGATTTATTATCTATATTATCTGTCAAACTATTAACAATCTGTTTACTATCTGTCACTTTATCTACATTATCTACTTTATCTGTGGTAATAGGAGTGGAATAGTTTCTAATTGTACCGGAGGATGGTATTTTGGCGGGTATCGGTTTTTTTTCTTTCTGACGAGCTCTGTGTTCCGCTTTCAGTTCTAATTCGACGCAATGGTCGGCGAACATCAGTTGTAACGGCGCGTACATGTGTGGTAGGAGTTCGAGATCGCTCATTGTTATCTGAAAAATAAAGTTTATTGTGGTATAAATATTATTACGGCGTAGCATTATTACAGCGTAGGTAGAAAGAGCCTAGTAATAAGTTATTATGTTCCTTTTATTCCATTGATATAGAGCAATGTGTAAAAAAAAATCTAAATTAGAATTTAAAGCCAATATTTTAATACAACGCTCGGTGTCGGCTTCCATTAAGTAATGAGCAAAACTCAAATGGATAGTGGAGAATACTCTGTAAAAATATTAAATGGATAAAAAGGCCGATATAACGCAGCATCACGGCCTCTGACTGTAAGGACTAGAGTTTTAAGTTCGATTCCTTGCCACTCAACAGGAAATGTCATGTCGATGCATAGGAAACAGAGTGTCTTACCAGATTCTGTGAAATTAAACATAATAAATAAACAACCCACCTGCATATGATCAAAAGCTATACCAACGCTATTATTATCGTTTAGTATATGAGAATTGAGTCGTGGCAACCTCGCATATCTCTGACTAAAGTGAGTCAGCACAGTGTATTTCGCATTCATTTTCTTTCCAATATTTATTGCTTGAGACGTAGTAGAGTGCATTTTTGTCCTAGCCTCGTCTGCTAATTCGTCCTCCATTGTTGCTTCGTGGATGAGTAGTATTGAGTCTTTGCCTAAAAAAGAAATAAATCAATATAGATAGCATTCAACTTTTATCAACTTTTTTAACATAAAAAAATACTATTATGTCATGATTTTTAATATATTTAAATAAATTTCTAGTTCTAAATTAATAACAATATAAAACCATAGTTGCATTCCTTTTGGAGTAGTGCGCGATGGAGCAAGTGCTTATATCAAATTAAAAAGTATACTGTCGTCGCAGTCGAGCTGTAGCGGCACACCGTGTGACTTTAAATGCGATAATTGTGGGTTCGATTTCCACTCGGGAATGAATTATATTAATTTCCTCTCACTGGTAATATGCCAATACGCAGTATCAAATGGGCAGTGCATTTGAACCGATGTGTCTTACACTGGGTTCCCTTTGCCTACCCTGGCTATAGACGGGATGCAGAATGAATCTTAAAATAAAAAAAAGCAAATTATTACTCACCAATTGCAACCAACTCGTCACACGGTATCGTGTCACCCGAATACGTGACTCTGTGGTCGTGGTCGAGGGACACTGTCACGCCGAACGCGTTGGGGCAGTGCGCGACCTGACACGTCACTATTGATTGTACACCAATATCGGACAAAATGGCGGACGATAGATCCGATTGTTTGTTTTTTAACTGGAACATAATAGGTTAATAATTCTTAGTTATTATTTTTGGGTAGCGGACATTTTTAAAATCTCCCTACAGAGATGCTAACAATATAAAGAAGTTGTAACACGCGTATAAAAAGATCTGACTGATTGTAAGTTTGATTTCATTCCGAGCAAATGATTATATTTGTTTTTATTTCCCTGTTCTGATAAACAAAGCACAACGTTGAGTTTCACCACTGGACATGTGTCGAAAATTTGGGGGAAAGTGGGGAACGGTGTGTCCAAACACTAGGTTTTGATTATACGTTAAGAAGCGTGAAGTTGCTTTATTATAAACATTAAAATTAAAAACCAGCTTCACGCACACAGCAGGGTAGGCAGAGGGAACCTAGTGTTAAGATACTCCATTCCCCACTTTATTGAGTGACGGAATTCAACGCCGCGCTCTGCCTCGACACCAGAGCGAAGAAACGGAAATATAAATTTATATAAATATTTCATTTCCTCGAGTGGGAACTGAACCCACAACATGTCGCTTTTACAGTGATACTTTGTACCCGTGCGCCACGACTGCCCTCGAGCTTTGTCTATGTCTATGTTTATGTCCAGAATAAGTAACTGAAAATAATTCATACTCTTGAGAAGGAATCAAACTCACAACCATCGTGTATACAGTCAAACACTGTGTCGCCACACCGACGGCCCCAATATTAATCTTATTACATAATATATATTATATTAGCTTACCAAATTCTGATTAGGCACTAGCATAAACTCATCACGTATCTTCTCGAACAACTGGTGGTATATAGACAGCCACGTTACAATTTGCCCTGGAGCCAACAAATATAAAGGAGGAGTGGGACCTTCAGGGTTAATTTCCGCGAAGGCGTCGTGACGAGCTTGGAGAACTCCGATTAGACCTGGAGAGATAAGAAAAAAAAAATTTTTACGAACTCTATATTTAGAAAAGGGTTTTTTATCAGTAATACCAAAACAATTTTAAATATCCGATTTGTTATTTTTGTTGTTTTAACAGATATAACCTGTTAGCTTAAAGAATACAAATCTACACAGAGTGTTTTTGCGAGTAACACTTTAAATGAAACCACAGATTAAACTACTCTATAAAAGCCTAATAAAAAAAAAACATTTTTTTACTCAAAAATGAAAAAGTGATTTTTTCAAACAAAATAAATAATAAAATTATCGTTGTAAAATAAGATTTGTCAAGAACGACGCACGCAAACATAAATAAACCTATCAAAGGGAAACCGCCGCATACAAATCATTCCGAAATTGAGTCGTAGGTATTGGCGGCAAAGTTCAAAGTTGTTTAACGTAACTGCATCACACGAAATACAGATATGGATAAACATCGTGAGGCCGGTTGTGGCGCAGCGGCACGAGGTGTGACTGCAAAACCGACTGGTTGTGGGTTCGATCCCCACTCGAGGAGATGAAATATTTACTGAAATTTATATTTCCATTTCTTCGCTCTGGTGTCGAGGTTAAGCGC
>DWLH01002378.1:0-10894 GCA_018249795.1 Heliconius telesiphe telesiphe | reverse complement strand
GTTGCGTTGCGTTGCGTTGCGTTGCGTTGCGTTGCGTTGCGTTGCGTTGCGTTGCGTTGCGTTGCGTTGCGTTGCGTTGCGTTGCGTTGCGTTATATTATATTATATTATACTTATAACTTACAAGTACTTTATTTAGCTGCATTCTTGCGGCGATAGGCGAGGTTTTTTTTATTTTTCAAAACAATTTCAAAGTGCTATAACTTTTATATTTATTGTGATATCTTAGATATTTTTTGACAGCAGTCTTTCATTTTAATTGTTATATTTGAAAAAAAAGGCATTAACTAAGAACTAAACTAAACTAAAAAAAATAAGCAAACTTCCTCATTGAACTCACAACTAACGCGTGTATAGTAAGACGTTTCATAAAAGTCATCTAGTGGTGTTGCATATTTAATTATATCACGTATACATTTTACAGATATGGTGCATGAGTGACATCGAATTTCTAATTGAGCCCAGAGACTACGAATAAATCAAGAGTTCATGAATCGATGATGCCAATAGCTTAGGTCCATTAGCTAATTGATGTGGTCGGTTGAAGCTTCAGGCGACCTGCACTTTATTAGTTTATTAAGGACCCTATTACCTATATAATCAAATATGTCAACTATAATAGCAATTATATTAAGTTATTATAATCATATTTTTATTAATTTATTTATTTCGCAATTAGACGCAAATTTTGGTTTATTTATAAAAAAAAAGTAATACTCGCTCAAGTAACTGGAACGTAAACAATAAGATACAAACGCTGCTTAAGGAGACAGATAAGGTTTTATGAGTTCACCACGTCGTTTCTCTTCGAACAGTAAATGTAAAATTGCAAAAATGTATACACAAAACCAATTATGATTTTTTCTTATTACGATATAATAGATATATTACAACAACACTATTTTATATAACTAACTGTGAGATCTGTTCCGACATATAAATTATGAAAATTGATAAACATAAAAAAATATATTAGCTTCACGCTATATTTCGCAGGCAGGGTAGGTAGCGGGAACCTAGGGTTAAGACACTCCGTTCTCCACTTTCCGTCGAACTTTTCGAGGAATTGCGTGTTGAGTGGCGTTTTTGTCTTGGATGAAGAGCGAAGAAATGACAGTATTAATAAATAATAATTCGTTCCTAGAATGGGGATCGAACCCACAGCCGACGCGTTACAGTCACATCTTTGTGCCCTTGCGAAACGATGACTTCATTTAAAATATTTTACATTGACAAATTTAATTTTCAATATCAAGTAAATTTATGTAAAATGAACTACAACTGTTACTGGTTCTTATTGGGGAAAATCATATATAATTATAATATGTTACATAAGCGACCGTTAAAATGTAATTGTGTTAAAGAGAAATCTGTTCAATTTACTCGCCAGTGTCTATTCACTTCACTCCCTATACTTAATGAATGAAATAATAAGAAAAAACACGTTTTTAGGGTTCTGTCTGTCAGTCTGTCTGTCTGCCAAGAGCCTTTAGCTCAGGAACGCTTAGAGATATCGGGTTAAAATTCAAACCATATATGTACTCAGATCTACGGTTCCATTATTGCATGGCAATTTTTTTTTCTATATTTACTTAAAAAAAGATATGGTCGTTTATATCGCAAAAAACGCGTATTTCGACACTATCAAGGAAATCAAAATTGATAGAGTACTTCCGGTTGACCTAATATTACGAAATTTGGCAGCTAGCATCTACAAGTAGTACCTATTAGTTCAGGAAAAAATCAAAAAATTATACATTTGTGGTTAAATCATAAAAAAATTGTCTTTAACAGCAAAAAACATGTATTTCGACACTATGAAGCGAAACCAAATTAATAGGGTACTTTTGGTTGACTTACAATTATGAAAATTGGTAACTAGCATCTAGATGTCCTATCTAAAGTTCAAGAAAATATCTAAAAACTGTTCATTTATGGTTAAATCGTAAAAAATAATAGCCTTAAATAGCAAAATACACGTATTTCGATACTATAAAGGGAATCAAAATTAATAGAGTACTTCCAGTTAACCTAGAATTATAAAATTTGGTAACTAGCATCTACAGTACTAGTTCAGGAAAACTCTGAAAAGTATACATTTGTGGTTAAATCTTAAAAAATAATTATTATAGGCAAAATTTTATATTAAAGTCGCTAGTTCATGTTCAGAAAAAGCTCAAGACATAATTTTTTTTACGAAATCCTCGGTGGGCGAACCCGACTCGCGTTTATCTGATTTTTGAAAGATAGTGGTGTATTTTTAACCGACTTCTGTAAGAATAGGAAGTTATAACTTCGACTGTATTATTTATGTTTGTTACTCAGTAGTACGGTTCTGATTATGGAAACCTGTGGAAATTGAAGAAGTTGTATATTTTTTTCTGTACCCTGAAGAAAGCGCTCATGAGAAAAAGAAATGATAGATGGACACACAGACAATCGGACACCATCGCGAATCTGTAAAGGATCTGTTTTTTCATTTGAAGTATTGGCACCGTGCGCGACTACAGCGCCACCCAGCGTACGAAAATTTGTTGGCTCTGACGTTTTCGTTTCGTTGAGATTTTACTTTGTACATTATTGGAAATTATTGTTTTTAGAAAATACTTGTGCAAACGATTATAATAATATTAATACTAATCAATTGAAACGTTATTTTACTAAAAAATATTTCAGTAATGTGTTGTAGCTTTAACCATAAAAAGAAAATAAGTCATTGAAATTATTTTATTATTATTAAAATACGCAATATAAAAATGCTTATTATTAATAAATTTTTTAAATACCAAAACAGAATGTAATTTAAGAAATAAAAGTAATTTAATTTTAATTATTTTTGTTTTATTTGTAAGTGTAATTGAATAAAGAAATATTTACAGATCTAAAGATTTTTTTAAAATATGTGGGCTTGTAAATTTACCAATACACAGAAGATATGTACAATGTTCTGAAATCAATGCTGTTAAATAAATTTTCGGGAATTTTATTCAAAATTTCGAATATACCATTTTTTTTTTTAAATTCCCGGCTTCATCATTTATCTTTGCATTATCCTTTCGACATAAGTTCTTACACTCGCAATACTATATGTTTTTTTGTGTCTCTTCTCTGGAAAATTCACTCTTATTTTGAAAGAAGGGGCATAACAATCTTCACCTATTTTCCACTTCGATCACTGTTCTTATATCTGGAAAACCTTTATCAGCTAAAACAATATCGTTGCTGATTGTTTTAATAATAATTTTATTTAATTATAATAAAGTTTATTAATTTTTAGATGAAAACCAAGTAAAATCATCTTTTTCTGTTTAAGTTACCACATCTATGTGTGTTTTTTGAAGGGTATTATGTATTTAGTACTTAATTTTTTTGTCCTTTTTAATATAAATAATTGAGTTGTTTTTTTTCCGTTTGTACTTCATCAACATATACTTGGATATAAATATATCTATTACATGTAAATGTATTTCTTGCATTGTAGAATTTATAATTTTCTTGACTTAAAACGATAAGTCGAACATTTTACTTTGACATTAATAGCCTACATTTTTTCTACTTTTGGCCACCATGAGCGCTGCGAGCGATTATGCTATATAAAAACTACAATTATTTTCGTTCTCGCCACTTTTTTATTCGGCTGGTACTTTAACAGACACTTTATGTACTACACATTACTATACGAGACCTGTAAAACCAATCAGCTAGTGGTGAAACCGACCCTTAATAAGCAATTGCTAATATTCTTAAAAATACTCATCTACATATATATGTGAAATAAAATAACTTTTACAAATATATTAATTATGTTGTTTTATTATATAATTTTTCATAGGATATAAAGTGTATTATTGTTTTTATAAGAGACGAAAGAATATACATACTGCGAAAAGCATGGCCATTTTGTAATTGAAAAATAATTAACACAGCCAAGCCACGAAAGAAAACATGGAAATATTTTATGCGAGCCACATGCACGTGCCTCAACATTATACGCACACTGTCAGTAAAAACTATTCTGTAGAAGCAAAATTAAGTACTTTTTTGCTGTTGTTGCATTTCGATTTTTACATGATACTTATTACTCATATTCATCGCTTAATAAGTTATTAACTAAATCTGAATATGAAAGAGAATGCCCGCTTTGAAGAAATGTAAAGTGCGGGGCTGAGTTCCGCCGCTCAACATGTAATGTCTCCAGAAATCAGCGGAGAGTAAAAGGGCGGAGTATCTTAACACTAGGCTACCTCCACCTATCCTGCTACATGCATTTCAATTGATAAAAATATTATTTTCCTAAAACAATAAATCGAAAATATCTGTTTACATATAAAGATAACACATCGATAAATTAAATAGTTGAATACTTATATACAATCGTCCCGCACAATATTACCATTAAGGCAATGTCAGGCGATCCGCGACTAATGAACGGTTTGATTGAACCAATCAATCTCATTACTGGTATCTGAGACGTTTCTTTTAAAAAAACACAAATGATATTATACATTTCGTAATAAAAACTTTTACCATATTACAATAATTTTTAGGGCTTCGTAACGGTAGGCGTATCTAGAGATATTTTCTGGCGGGGGCCTGGAGTTTAGCTTTGCACGGATATGCTCAGGTAATTGTTGTGGTTCTTTTTACTTAAATCAGTAGGTAAATAATTAAATTTATGGGGTAGACTATTCTGGGGTGGCCACGGAATACCCGCCCCCTCTCTCCTCATTCTACAGCCATGTCCATACCTCAAAAGGATAAAACGGAACCTTATAACATCACTCTATGGTCCTTCTGCCAAAAGCATTTATCTCGAGATCGCTTATCAAGTTGATATTAGTATTAGGACCACAGAAAAAATAAAACTTCTAATACAGTGCAATCAAATATACGAGCATTTGGCAAATATGAAATTTGAAAAAAAATGAGAACTGCATGTTCTCAATTTTTACAGATAAAGGAAAATATAAGTACAGATAAAGGAAAATATCCAAAAAATTAAAATTAGTTGACATTTAATGAAAAAAATAATATTACAAACTTATAATTGTACTTCAATTCATACAAAATGAGTGCATACGTCCGCAAACTTAAGTTTGTCATATTTTATAAGTTGTACTTCCCGTTGACCTACCAGTCTGGTACTGGCAATTGGTACAGAACCATCGGGAGGCGAGTCTGACTGGCTTGATCGATTTTTTTTGTGATTTATTTTAAATGATTTTCATTAACTTTTAACTCACTTATTATGAAGTATAAAAATATATATTTATAAGAATTTAATGGTACTTATATAATATGGTTGATAAGCACATTATATACATATGTATTATATTTTTGTAAATATGATGTAAGGCATAATATACTCCTTATATCTTTATAACTTAAAACAAATAAGGAAAGCGTATTTGCCTGCAAACAAGGATAAATATGTCTAGCATAGTATAAAATATATGGCGAGTAAAAATTATTTATTACTATTATTTATTTTTATAAGGTTAAAATGAAATAGTGTGATTAATTTAAAAATAAATAATTTTGAATACCCAAAAATATGCTCTAAAAATATATAAATAAACTTAACTTTTCGAATAAAGTAATGTTTATTACAGGTTATGGCGATTGCTTTCAAAAACGGACGGACAACATATATTATAAGAATGATTTATTAAAAAGACGCCTAATGATATTACAATCTTTACTGCTATGGGTTTAGTTTTACTATCATATAAAGTAAATATAGTATATGTTGTCTTTAAAAATATCAACAAAAACCAACTCTGAAATGCTATTTAAAAAAAATTAAAGTCTGATTCACAAGATTGATCAAATAAATTCAAATCCGTACCGTACATAATAGTGTTATGGTAATTTAGACAATATAAAAAAAATACAATACATCATTGAAAAAGTATAGATGTTCATACATGTAATAGTATATGTGTATCTCGTCATTGAGCTATGAATGTAGAGTCGCTCGGGGCAAGTGGAAGCACTTTTACCTTTGGAGTCTCACTGTGCAGTATAATAATGAAATTAGACAACTAAAAATATATGATTTTGAAATAAGGACTTAATATGATATTAATCAAAATAAAAAGAAAATTTCGTGTGCTTTGTAAACATTATAAAAAATGTAAGTTTATGGGGTAAGTAATTTTTTATTTCTTCAATTTATGTCTTTAAACATAAATTAAAATATAATACGTATAGTTACGTATTTATCATAGTTACGTATTTTGGATTGAAATGCAGCTTATTAGTAACTATATCCAATTCTAACAAAGGAAACTAAAACTAAAATTTTTAAGCAGTATTAACAAACGTTGTCACACTGGCGCTTTTTACCCTACCCCCGCGTCGAGATTATGACATACAGGTGATGCGCTCTCTTGCCCACAGTGCTAACTTACTCCAAATGACCATACATCTTTGAATTGATTTCAAGAGTCAAACATACTCTTGCTCATACCATTAATAAGGCATGAATACTATTTATGAGCAACATCAAGGATTAGCATCAGGGACCTACACTCCAACCTGAATACCGTTCTACACCATTTTGAGCCATCACGGCCGGTCGTGTTATTTCTGACAGAGACTCAGTTTGGACGACAGAGCGACACAGCCTATGTTCAAAAAAAACCTGGTTATAAATTAGAATATAATTTTATGGCTCATGCCATGGTCGCTATGTACGTAAGGGAGGACAAGAGATTCCGTCGTTTTGCCGATTTTGAAGGTCGGGACAATCAAGGTCGCTGTCGACGTTTTCTGCATTGAATACTTGTCCTTGAATCATGGCATCCGTTAGCATATTATGCCATTTCTTCTGCATATCAATGATATGTTAGCGTAAGTTGATATGCAGATGATAGTACTGATGAAGGCGCAAGTTTTTTTGTAAAAACGTTGACCAGTGACGAAATAAATTAGTATCTTCTGTTAAGGCATTCTTCGGGATTTTTTTCTAATGGAGTGTAACAAACCTGGTTCAATTCAACCCCCAGAAGAGACAAGTTGGCGCCTTAACCACTAAGAAAACACTATTTGTCGAGTCAACAGTTTTCGAGAACAATCTCTACATAAATTGTAGTCTATATGCTATTCTGATTTATAAGTTATATTATTATATAGTTTCATCTAAATCCGTTGAGTAGTTTTTGCCTGAAAGTGAAACAAACACAGTACACAGAGTAAGATGAAAACATGAAAAAAATAAACAACTGGAAAATTTTATGTAGATCACTACGAGATTAACTACGTACATAAATGCAAATTATGCCATTGTAAAAGTTAATTAGCATAATATTTGAGCTCATATATCTAATATGTAAAAAAATCATCAAGATCACGCAATATGGAACTTCAGAGATTAGTTCTATAACATACATATACAGGTAAGTGTAACGCGATCGACGGATATTATGTTAGCCGATTCTTAGTAGTTCGGCATATATTTTAGAATTTGTGATTCTTTAAATAAAATCGGTATCTTGAAAAAAAATTACAAATACACTCCGACTCCGTTGAGTCTGCGCTCGTGATTTTTTTTTTCAATATACCTCAACATTAGGCTTTTAGTATAATATAATATATTATTTCAAAAATTATCGACTTATAAATCTTGGAAATAACATGAACACAAAAATCTTTTTATTTAATCTTTCAAGGGCTGTAGCAAAAAAATATACAGATTTTTTTTTTCCAGAAGTCATTTTGAAAACTACTAGTATTACTGTAAAACAATCGCCGAAAGTTTCACAGGCGCAGCTCAATAATAACGTGTTAAAAAATGTGCTCAAATAATTAATGAAACTGTAAAAAAATATTTTTCGTATTACGAGAATTAACTACAATTAAATCGATGTTATATTTTTTACCAGTCTACTATAATCAGACTATGTTTATTAAGTACAAATATTTTGATATTGTAAAGCTATCCTAGCACAGACTGTGAATTGGCTATCGCACTTGGGTGGCGGTTAATATTAACTTTCACACGCAGTGGAAAGAATATTCCACGGATTTTTTTAGTTCCTGAAATTGAACCTTAAAATAATTAAATGGTGATTGGAATAATTTAAACCAATTTTCGATAACAATTGGTGTTAACTGGCAATCAGATGACACAGGAAATAAAGGATATGCAGACGACGTCGCGGGAACATGCTAGTGTATTTATTAAAATTTATATTGGCTTTAAAATCAAATTTGTTTTATGAAAGATTGTTGTACTGTAACATAATAGAGTACGTTTTTCTTTGGTTCGCCGTTTTTTTATATGTTGTGTGTTGTATTGTAGTGTATACGTATATTCCTAAAGTAGTGCGTACTACACATGTATAGTACGCACTACTTTAGGTACATAAGCAATCAATAAAGTGGTCTATGAGCACATATATATATATATATATATATATATATATATTTATTTATTTATTTTTTCTAAAAAAATATATAGATAGATTATAATGAAACCTGGATACTGAATAAATAATTCGTGAGAACGAGAGCGACGAATATAATGTAATCAATATTATTTTTTACTATACGCATTTACTAAATAATACATTTTAATTATAACTTAAAAGTCTTTATTTTCTTTTAATTAACTTATGTAAAATAATTAAATTTTTATCCTAATAGTGTAATAATTTTAGTACAATATTTCAATTATCCGTCTAATATCTGGCGATACTCCAGTTACACCTAAATACTGTTTTGGGGTCAAAGAGACTTTTCTTGTTGTTCAACATTTACCTTATATCGTATCGCGATTTAGAACCTAAAAAATCCTTGAATAAAATAAACTTGCAAATCAATAATGATAACCAATTCACTGGTCTAAATTTAAATATTTATTCAAAAAGAAAAAATTTAAAACTTACTGATTTTCGCGCCTTATAGGACTTATGCAAGAATGTAGAGTTTTTGCTTTCGATTTACTTTACTGTAAATGTGTATATATTTATCACTGCTGCATGATTAATATTAAAGTTATCACACCATTGTACTTAAAAATATATTTTATGTGCTAAAACTAATAAAACTTTTTGTAAATGTCTCTTAAGTTATTTCATAATATTAAAACACATTAAGTAACGTCTTAACTCAACTACTCCCTCCGCTGAAATGAAGTTTGCAGTCAGAAATCAGAATCGTACTTTACACTTTTCCTAGTAAGTATTATGGTTTAGTTTAAGCGGCACGCAATTTGAGGTTATATTAACATTTCTTGATCATACGAGAATGTTTCGACGAATAGGAAGCTTGTCTAATGTAAATCGATTTTCTACAAAACAGCGATCGGCAACAACTCTCATTTATGGTTTATTGCTTTTTTTTTAGTTCTGACATATCTTATATTAACATTATAACAACCTGTGCTCTAATTGTAATTTACAGTAAAAAAATATAATTAAGCAACGTTTTGAACTATATTGTTCAGAGACATATTATTATTATTTTACATATTTAACCAAGTACTTTATTTTTCTTTAGTTTTTAATACTGTGACGACATAACATTTTTTTTACTGGCAGCACTCCGCAAATAAAGCGCACACAACTAGAACATTGCTCTACAATCTGCACTTATGACGCCTCTACATTACTGTTACTTAAATAATGCTGATTCTATTCGTATTTTGTAGATATGCAGGGTTTTTATTTTTGTGGACTTGACGATATGTTTATAATTTAACGATATTAAGCAAAGGTGTCCTCGGGATAAATACGAAATAATATCGTATATACTATGATATAATTAGCAAAAAGTTTATTTAATATAATCTCTATATATAATAAGACAGTAAAAATATTTTGTCTGTACATTTCGTAATTTTGACTGAAATGGATAGAGGGACACTTAAAAAGAATAATAGAAAGCAAAAAGATTGTTTTTTAATTTCTTGTCTGTCTGTCTGTCGACATATTTTTGTCCGCAATTTTCTCTGAAAGTACTGAACCGATTTACTTTAAAGTTTCACCAATTGCTTTGTTTAAACTCAAGTTAACTACTAAAGGTAGTTTGGTTCGTCAAAATCGGTTCATTAAAAAAAAGTTATCGTCATTTGAATGAACTCAAGGCATTAGTTTGCCTGCGAATGTTATATAGCAATCGCGCTGGTAAGATTGCTGGCTAAAGAAGGACATTTGAAACGTTTTGATTATATGACTGTTGATAAAAAAAAATATTTTTGAAGCACTATTATACAATATTTTATACAATAAAGTAAACAAAATTGAATTGTTAGTGGAGATTACCTTCATAAATCAAAACAGTTAAGTTGAAATAGTAATTAATTCAACATAGAGATAAAGAACGATTTGATCTTCAAACAGATATCAAGCAAATACATAATTTTGTGGTTCGTTCGTTCGTTTGAAAAAAATCTATATAAAAATGCCTAAAAACATTCTTACTTCGTGTACTCTGTAATAACTACATATTTACCAATTGTAAATTTAGCTAATATGTGTAACTAATTTAAAAATTGTACAGGAGTTAATATGCAAACATTACAGTTATTTTACAAAGAATATTATGAATTCTTACCCAATTCAATAATTTAAGGCTGTTTCTAAAGCAGTACATTAAATTATTAAGTAACATCAGCACATTTAACAGAGCTTTAAAACATATAACATAGGTAAAAAGAACGTAATGTTACAAAAATATATACATATAATAAATAATTAAGAGGCCAGTCGTGGCGCAGTGGCACAGGGTGTGACTGTAAAATCGACTGGTTGTGGGTTCGATCCCCACTCGAGTAGATAAAATATTTACTTAAATTTATATTTCCATTTCTTCGCTCTGGTGTCGAGGCAAAGCGCGGCGTTGAGTTCTGCCACTCAACACGCAATGCCTCCAAAATTCGGCGGAAAGTG
>DWLH01002377.1:0-10894 GCA_018249795.1 Heliconius telesiphe telesiphe | reverse complement strand
CTCAGATTGCCAAAATTTATATAGATTTCAGGGAGGGAAAGATGTACCTAAATCTATTAAATCATACCATTTTCATATCTTTACATTCTGGGCCCAAAAATGTATGGAATAGTTTCAGTCTCCTTTATGAGGAAAAATACAAAATGAATGCATATTTACTCATTTTATAGTATATACTAGGGGTCGCAATATCAGACCATTCAAGCAAGACCGGGTTTTCGATATCGCCTCCAGAAAAATCCCAGGATCCCGGTTTTTTCGATATTTTCGGGTTTTGACAAAATTTGCAATTTTTCAAGCCTCTTCTTATTTTTAGAGTTGAGTTATGAGGGTATTTTTAGGGAAGTAGTAAATTAAATTATATTTTTGCTAAATAAAACAATTTTCAATTATAATAAACAGTTTAATAATAAATAACTTTAGTAATAATATGTATCAAATATACTATTATATATATATATATACTATTATATATATATATATATATATATATATATATATATATATATAATTTGCTACAAAAAATATCTTATAGGTATATTATTTAAGATATTTAAAACAAAAAAAATATTATTACATATATTAATCAACATTAACGAAAAACAATACTGACACCTGGAACATCGACTGCCAACGAGAAAATACGGTATTTACGGTTCGTTGGTCGGGCCAGTAAAACTCGGTTAATGTCGTAAAATTACGAATTTTGAGGACAACTCATCGCTTACTTTTGCCGATGTATGTTATGTACCATTGTTTATCTTAAAGAAGCCTGGATTTAATAGCAGGCACGTTTTAATTCGAATAACTAACTTTTAACTTTGTAAAATCCGAAAATATCGACCATCATTTTCTATAAATGAACAAAAAATAGACACATACTACAGCGGTTCCCACCCACTTGAAAAACATACATACATTATGCAAGTTAAAGATGTTTTTTAGACTTTCTTTACAAATTATATATAGTGTTTAAACTATGATAGCTCTGGAATGCAATCACTTAGAGATGGCAAACCAACTCAGTTTACTTGTGGGAAATCTATACTTCGAATTGATACTAAAACTGACCATTTCTATTATAGTTTTTTTTTCGCAACAATATTGTAACTTGCGAGCATCATATCTTGGAAATGCAACCACTGACAGCCGACAGATGAACTTATTTCAATTAAGGAGATGGTATACCTTGACTATGCACCAAAACTGACCATTTCCCTAATCGTTTTTTCTCGTAACAATAAAGCCTTCTAAGCGCTATATCTCGGAGGTGCAACCACTGAGGGCAGGCAGACTGAGACCATTCACATGAGGGGACTGCTCCACAACCCATAAAATTCAATCTGGCCGTATCCCTGATCGTTACGAAAAATCCCGTGACCTCTTAGTTTAGTAGGGGAAGGCGTGTCTTAACGAAAATTTCTGCCTAACCTGTTGTGTGCGGGATACAGCTGGAAGATGATTTATTATTTTTTTAAAAATATGCGTTTCGATAAAATCGAATATAATCGGAAAAGTATAGTATATAAGTCGGAGTCGCCTCCTGAGGCTTCCGTACCAATTTCGGGATAGTAGGTCAATGGGATGTACACTAAACAACTTTTAAAATCTGATAAATTTAAGTTTGCATATTGCATAGGCACTCATTTTGTATGAAGTAAGTTACAAATATAAATTTAACCCTACTAGCGCAAGGTTAGAATTAGAACAAAAAGTGCTAGGTGTGTGTGGTATACCCAGATAGTGATTGTATGGTTTTAATACATTACATTTTTTATATTTATTTTCTTGAATATTAAAATGATATTTACTTCTATTTTGAACTAATTTAAGTGTGAAATAATAAAAATAATTTACTATTATTATTTACTCATGAAATTTACAAAATTATCAATTTGAAGTTACATTTATTAGTTAATGCACTTGTTTATCACTTTTTGTCAAAAATATTAAAATAAAAACAATATAAAGCATTCTTTCTTCTAATAGACTTAACATGAAAACAAAATAATATTTATAGTGCGTCATAAAATGAATAAAAAAATAATTAATCAACTTTAGATCTTGTGCAGTTTTTACAGATAAAAATGGCATACATAGATAGCATTTGTACGGGCAGCAAATGTATTTGATCGTGCAGTTTTTCCTTGTACGACATATTTTAGACCTATTTATAGAACTGGCTACTTTTTGTAGTGTAGTTTCGTTGCCTGTAGGATCAATGTTATCATCATGGTGTAATGTGGACATCAACAAGACAACCCTTTTTTTCTTTGGTATATACGACACTAATGAGATATCCTTTTGAAAACCAAACAAGCTGTAAACAATATCTTGGTCACTACCATATTCACAAGAAGAAATGTAGTTCTATTTAATATTACGTATAAAGAAAAGTAATATAAACATGTATGAAATCAAATAAAGATATATATATTCGTAACAAACAATTTTTTAAAAATACAGTGATTACTGGGACACGACAAAAATTGTATGGAATAATATTGAAAACTTTTTTGCAACTAATAAAACAATCTATTTTAAGCTACATTACATTTAAATTAATAAAACTATCTTTGAGTTAATAAATAATGGCAAAATATTTGAATTACCTACAAAAGTGTATTTTTAAAAAGCATTCGAAGTATCGAACAAGAAAAGGTACCAAATCTGCACTTTCAATTCATATCTCTAATTATATTATAAAAAAATATGATTATGAACTTCTGTATGCTTAATTTGTGCATATTATAATTTCATCTATAAATATATTTTTTAAGACATTACTAAATATTATGATAACTTCTTTCTATCAGAATAGGTTTATTACACCAACAAGACTATAAGCGTACTAAAGTCAAATTCTGATCATTAGGATGCTGATACACTGGAGGAAGATTACGACCAAGGACATAAAGAACCGCCCCCGGAGAGCAAATATGATGATAATGGACGAGGCAGGCAGGAGACGAGGCATTTTGTTAAAAATGTAATTAATTTTATTAAAAATATTTACAAAATTACACGCCACATATCGTATAAATATATATATATATATGTATATTTATATTTAGAGATTTATAAAAGAAGCACTGAGTACTGGTATGTTTTACAGGCGTTGCTAAAATTATAATAATATATTTTAATCTGATAGGATATTAATTAGACTATGAATGATCAGGTATGAATTTTGAGGATTTTAAAAATAATTACAATGTTATTTATATAGTTGGTATATTGCTCTTGTTATATTATGGTATACCATAAACTATAAATATTAGCTGGATAATTATTTTCAGCAGTTCTGTAAAAAAAAATACAAAAGTACAATATATATTTATATGCATTACAAAACTAAATATACTATAAAAATTATATAGATATATAGAGACAGAGACAGAGAGAGAGAGAGATTAATATAGTATTCACAAGGCGATATCAGTTCCTAATTAGATAGATATTTTATTTGAAAATATGTTTAATAGGATTGTTTGGGACCATTTGGCGTTGCATTGGTAACGTATGGTAATGTGTGTGTATGTGTTTATATATCTTCTCACTTTATCTACATTATGCAAACTGGCCTGAACTTCACTACATTTGACCGTTTACTTGCTTATTAGGCTAATTTATACACATAAACACGTTGTGGGGCTAAATGCCATCTCTTGTTCAACTACAATATGTGAAATAGATAAACATATTCTGGAATTAAATGTATATCACCAACCAGCTGTCAGACACTGCCTAATTGCACTATGATCGCTTCAATATTTTGGAAAATATTGATAACCTATTTTTTCTAATTAGTTATTGTTTAAACTTAATTTTAATAACTTATGTGAGTGTTTATAATAAATAATCTATTGTCTATTAGTTAAAGACTAACAAATCCGTAGCCGCATCCTAATCCCCCGCCTAAGTAACCTCCTCCACGTCCGTTGATGTTTGCTCGCTGGGTGTTTGACGGGTAGGCGTCGCTTTCAGATTGGGCATTGTTAACAGGATTCACTATAAAATTTAAGTATTATTATTTTAACCTTCTATATATTATAAAGACTTTCAACTGATATACTTATGTCAAATAGATTCGGTCATAAGATCTTTATTCTTTTTTATTTCCTTTCGCCTCCCCGTTTATCGTCAATTTTCTAGTTGACTATGATATTGATACTATGTATAATATATTGACTATGAAGTTTCGTGCTTACTGACTGAGTTCCTTTTATGTGAAATTTTTATGATGTAATCTTGTATAATTATATTATTTTAATGTAATTTTATACCATTTATAGATGGTCCATAACCGCCTGAATTGGCTGCTCCATTGGCTTGAGGGAATCGACCTCCAATAGCTCCTCCAGAAGCACCGTTCGGGATCCCATAGTTTTGATTATAACCATACGGTAAGACTATAAAGATGAAAAAACTATAAATATATAAAATTATTATCGTCGAAATAAAATAGACGATTCCTTTTAACCATTCCAGAAGAAATTTTAAGAAATCGTCTCTCACTGCTCTCCTATACACCTTTGCCTTTTTATGTAAAGTCGTAGGAGGGTGATGTAGACCTCCTACGAGGAATATGATCATTTTATCATCTCGAACGTTCTACGAAATCGGTTCACAACAGTAATATACTAGCTTGTCCACAATTCGGCTTTTACTCCAATAAATGTACGACATAAATACTATCGGAATTGACTGTGTTAATGGAAGCCTAGATAAGAATAAGTGTTGTAATGGTGTTCATAGCCAATTGTGAAGCTTTCAATATCATGAACATCAAAATATTTTTGATTAAAAAATTTGAAAATACAGGCATTAGAGCTGATGTTCTTTTTGTCTATTAGGATTGTTTGTAATTAGTATGCTTTGTATATCTATATTTCTATAGCTTAAAAAGAAATCAAAATAAATCAGCTTCACGCTATATCCCTCACACAGCACACAACACACAGAGGGAACATAGTGTTAAGACACTCCGTTTTCCACTCTCCGCTGAGTTCTGGAGGCATTGCGTGATGAGAAGCGGACTCAACGCCGCACTTTGCCTCAACACCAGAGCGAAGAAATTAAAGTATAAATGTAAATAAATATATTATTTCCTCGAGTGAGGATCGGGCCCACAACCAGTCGATTTTACAGTCACAGTTTGTGCTCCTGCGCCACGACTGGCCTCAACTATATAGCTACTATAACTTAATATGCTTAGAAATGTGCACTGGTGCAACTCAAATCGCGGGCAAGGCCGCGAAGAAAAATATTGTTGATGATTATGTTACAAATATAAACAAAAAAAATGTTTTAGAATAACTTGGTGAGTAATTAATAACCAAATATTTTACTTACTCGTAGAGCTTACAACATTTATAATATACAGTACTAAAATGCTTGTCGCCAGGAGTTTCATATTCATTTTCGTTTTTCTTTTACAAGCAATTGTTTAATTTTGATTGTAAATAATACATTTCACGTTTATTTATATACGAAGCTGTGCACTAAATTTAAAAGTTCTTATAATAAAAAAAATATTATGATTTTATCGTGCCGCATAAATGGTTATTTGACTAAATAAAAATATTTTAATTGTAAAAAGAAATATTATTTTTTATAAAGTTGAGTTAATATCGTGACAAATTATAAATGTATATTTTTGATGTAAGTGATCAACTAGTGTCACTAAAATCAAGGCACGTGCAAGCATGTCCAGCCAAATTAATAAGCTGGAAACGCGTTATGTGTATTTTACAAGAACCAATTCGAACTACTCTTAAGTCTTTCACAACTCATATAGTATATACTATATATACCATATATATAGATGAAATTTAGCGAATTTATTAAAGCCTCCTACCTTGCAAGGTATTTAAAATTTCAATAACTTAGCTCAAATCAATATTGTTTAATTAACATTTGAAACTTTTCATCAAAAACTTTGACTCATTCATCAAAAACTTAAACCACTTCCATATAGCATAGGAACTTGATATTGAGTACCAAGGTCAGAAAAAGAAATTAAAATCATTTTTTAATATCAAACCAAATACGAGTATATCATCCTAATAGTATAAGTCCAGTATAACCTCAAGGTATTGTTCGTTCAATATGAAACAATTAGTTATGAGATTTGCATTACTGAATTTTTACTTTTTTAACAATGCAGAAAAAAGCTAAGAAGATAGATTAAAACATAGAGGCCTCCAATTTTAGTGTTATTTTAATACGTTAGCCCTACATATTTATATGGGTCCTCAATTCAATCATTTATCAAAGATTTCTGAAGTTTTGCAAATATGAACATTTTTGAATTGCCATTTACTCGGTTTTAAAAGTATTCAAAATATAATAAAGAAAAGAAATTAAGTATTAAAAATATAAATAAGAAAAGAATTAAAAATATAATAAAGAAAAGAAACAAAAACTTTCGGATAGGTCGAAAAGTGTACAAAAAAATAAAATCGTGTTACGTTTTATTGTTTTAATTTAAATATAATAACAGTTTTTCATATGTATTTACTATAAAGTTTATAATTCAAGCCTACATTACCAGAATTACATAGTTTCCTTACATATACTGTGCAAAATAAGAAGCTATCACAAGATGGATATCCACAGTCAACTTTCTAAGAATATGGATGACATAGTGGCACTGTTTCAAGCACGTTTGGATAACTTTGACAAGGCACTACCACAAACACAAAACAAAAGTCCAAGCCAGAATTCACAGAAGGTCTATGGTGATCTGGCTACATTGTCTTCCGATTACTGCAAAATCAAAGACTTTGTTTGTAAGACATTATCTATGTTACGTAAACAAATTCAGCTCCTCACAGAAGGCTGTGATATTCAAATGGCATGCTCTCGAAGGAAGATTTTATTATTTCATGGATTGCCTGAGACTGCAGATGAATGCCCAGATGCGGTAATGTTGAATGTACTTCATAAACAATTAAAATTACCAAATATTGACACTTTTATGATTGATATATCACATCGCCTGGGTGCGATTAAGAATAAACCCTGCCCATACTGGTCCGCTTTTCTAATTTAAAGATGAGAAATTTAGTGTGGAATAACAAAACTTCCCTTAAAGGCTCCAATGTTGCAATGTCATAATTCTTGACAAGACCAAGACAAGAAATATTTAGTGCAGCTAGAAAGCACTTTGGCATTAAGAATTGCTGGACAACTGATGGAGTGATCATGGTGATTCTGCCTGACAAAAGTCGCAGAAAGGTGGTGATAGTAGGGGAACTTCAGCTCCTTGTCAGCAATTACCCCCAGCCAACTAGTTCCAAAGATCCGAAACCTTCCAGGATGCGCCGTGGCGTTAAAAACTTTGTTAAATAGTATGTTTACTGCTATACATTCATAAACCTTGTACTTGTGTTAAGATTTATTTTATTTACTTAAATAATACTTAAATCTTGTTAGCGGATTACGGAATACCATTCCTTATTTGCCTTACTAAAATCTTTTAAAATTCATTTATTTTAAAAAAGCAAAACAACAAAGTAGACATGGGCGTTATGTAACGTAATCGGTCTCAGAAACTGCTTACGAGTCGAATAATCGCATAACTAGTTTCGGGTACAAACACATAACGATTATTTCACATACGTAGTTTCATGACAGTAAGCAGTAACACTTTTGTCAAAAGCAGTTGCAGCACAATCTCTATCTTACAATGTTCCGAAAGAAAAGAGAGACAACAATACAAGCAAAAACTACTATTTTTGTATATAAATGTGAAATGTTAAAAAAAAACAAGTAATCAACTTATAACATTTTAATAAACAAATCTCCAATTATTTACTTTTGAATTAATTACATCCCTTTGAAATTTAAATATGTCGTTGCACACATATTTACATATTTTGAAAAAAAAAGGTGAATATTTTTCTAATTTTATAATTCTAGGAATATAGACAATTAATACGTTTCATATCAGTATCAAAAGCAATATAACCTTAAGCTTTTTCGTAATCATAACACTTTTTACCGTTATCATTACAGAAAATATTTAACGTTCTCTGTAATCATAACTATAAAAGTAAGCTCAAGGAAATGATTTGTAACTAGTTACAAAAATAAACAGTTTTGAAAACTAGTTACTCGTGTACCCGAAACTAGACGCAACCGATTATGCCTAAAAGACGTTACGACCCACGTCTACAACAAAGTGTTATATTTGTTTTGACATTCACAATCAATGATCTTGTATTATAGTCGTACCGCTACGTCATACTGTTATCTAGTGCGGATAGTTGCTATAAAATATTTATGTTAAATCTATACAATGCTTAAAATAAATATACATATTTATTTATTTTTTTGTTTATGTCATGTTTATTACAATATCTTGTTTTGGCTCCATTAGAAATGGTATATATTTTTATACTGGGTACCAATTTAATTCAACAATGTAAAAGAGATAATATATGTATATTATTTATAGTAATATAAGATTGTACTGTACTAAATATATAAAGAAACATGATGTAATTAAGTAGATCGATATTTGTAAACATTTATTTAATTAGATAATTTAGTTGTTTTTGAAATGATAATTTAAATTAGCATTAGTATTTAGAAAACAAATTTAGCAAAATCTCAATATCATGGATTATGGATTCATTATTTTACTTGGAAAATAAGGATGATATCATGTTTTAAAAGTTTTCTGTATGTACTTAATAAGATTAAAATCATCATTTAATAGGTGAACAGCTAGAATAAACATTGATTTTAAGATTGTCTTTTTACTTTAAAACATGAGGCAAACCGTGCATTTCCTCGTCTAGTCTGAGTCAAACGAAATCAGAATAAAATATTTCAAATGATGGTAACCTTGGCTTCCGGCAGTTATTTTCCAGGCAACCATGTGTTTTAGTGATGAGAAATAAATAAGCTTTAATAATTGATATATAATTCATTCAAAAAACACACGAGTGCAAATATTAATATTAAGTGACCTGTTTAAACCAGGCAACCCTGAGCTTGCGGCAGACTGAGAGCTGGCAACCATTGTTTTTTCAATTCCTTATGCGATTTTCATTCAAATGATGTGCGATTCACATAAAAAACATATGAGTGCAATTTTACCAAAAACGAGTTACGAAAAACATTAATTAAAGGTGATGGCGGCAGGATTCTTCTAGGCAACCCTAGTGTAATCTATTCTACTATTAAGTATCATAACTAAATATAAGTTTTATTAAAAAAACAGATCCCTGCAGATTTAAGCAATGGAATCTCGATCTACTATTTGTAGAGTTAATTTAGGTGGGTATATTCAGGGAAATCGTGAAAAGAGAAAGGGGCTGACTGCCCCTTTCTCTTTTCACGATTTAATTTGACACTGGCCGTGAGAAGTTACTAGATCAGGGTTAGAGACGGAGATGATATCAATTAGAGAAGGGCTGCAGTTAGAAAAGTAGTGGGTGGGGGAGGACATAGGTAAAATATGCAAATTATATGAGTCATGTAGTGTTTTAAGCCGATTGGCTCTAGTGTCATTTTTTAACAAGCACGTATTTTAGGTCGCCCATACAAATTAAGTGATCATATTGAGATAATAGATTCTCTAAAACATCTTCTAAAGCCCCAAAATAATTCACTTTGTCACACACAATATAAAACACCGAGAAGAAGTTTTTTATGATTAAGTTCTACTTCCAAAAAGAGATATTCAAGAGATCCAACGGATTGACTAGAAGAGCAAGAGACGACACTGGCAGGAATGTTGTTACGTAGGTACATACCGGCACCACCACCACCCCGCTCAGTGCGGTCATTCCGATATAGTTGAAAACCTGGAAGGGAATAGCAAATTGATGAAAGGGACGGTTTTAACCAGGATTCTGATATAAGGATACAGTCGACTATGCCAGTGCCAAAGGATGTGAGAAGATCAGTATAATGAGCAGATATGCTCTGCGCGTTGATATGCACCAGAGAAAGTGAACCAGAAGAATTAGCAAAAATATTCGATAACTTACCTGCAAGTGTGTCTGAGTCAGAAAATGCTGAGTGGTGGCTGTCATCGCTATCATTACTAGATGAGCAAGAAAAGAACTCTTCTTTGAAATTCATATCCTATTTAAATAAATATATATTGTATATATAAATAAAAAATATAAAAAAACACAAAATAATATAAACATATATATATAAATTAATTATTGTATATATGTATCAAGATTATTAATTAAAATCCACGTGCACAAGTTGACTTTTGGAATAACTTGCAACAGTAATAACAAAAACAAAATACATGATTAAAAGATACTAAGTATAACAAAATGGAACGTAATTGACAGTTAACATTTGATAATATCTGTATTGTTTATTTTACATATGATATAGTTGACAAACAGTAATCGTGTACAACAACTAATTAAAACATTTTGACAGTTTAACAGTGTAAAATTAAAAAAATTAACCAAAAAAAAAAAAGAAAAACAACTAAGTTTACCGTTGAACAAAATCACAAACATATTGAATTTAAGATAAATTACGTATAAGCCGACTAAATTGAAATGATATAAACAAAACAGATACCCAACTAATTGTTGTTAATGGACTTCATCGAAGGATTTTGTGGAATTATCAATTTTAGTTCTGGCAAAGTACAAATCTTGACTTTGTATTTGTCACCGAGTAATATCACTACCATGCCATCAGCTGACTAGTATTACCTTAGTCCAAAATGCTTGCGGGCCGCGACGAAAACTTCTTAGCGCGATTTTGTTAGAAATCCAGTCAAGGTTATTTTAGTGCCCTTTAGCGAAGTTTTTGCTTTCCACACATTGGAACGGACCTGTAGGCTGGAAAATCTAACCAGAACGGGTCTAGCAGAATCCTTCCTGGCACCAAGTCTATGGCA
>DWLH01002376.1:0-10896 GCA_018249795.1 Heliconius telesiphe telesiphe | reverse complement strand
CGTGGTACAAAACCGCCATAGGGGCGAGGTAAATAGTGTCTCCCTTCGTTCCTCCTATACTAAATCGCACGAAGAAACTA
Organism: Heliconius telesiphe telesiphe; assembly: GCA_018249795.1. NCBI lineage: Eukaryota > Metazoa > Arthropoda > Insecta > Lepidoptera > Nymphalidae > Heliconius > Heliconius telesiphe. The sequence goes on along the minus strand of DWLH01002376.1, from coordinate 10,816 downwards.
CAGTATAAGCCGTTACATCTGTGTCCAACTCCATACAAGCATGGCTTCGCACTGCAAGCGCCCCGCGAGACAAAATTGAACACAACATAATAAGTATTTCAATGTACATTTAATGAAGGACATTTAACAGTATAAATGCTCCTTTTGCAACTCAACGTCTTGCCCCTATACATATTGTGCCTTTAGGCATTTGGCTTCAAATTATTTTATTATATTTACTATACTTTGGTACGAGTCTTTATGTGCATCATATTTATTTGGACCATAGTACTTAAGAATTGGACCGCTGTTTTCCGTCTGCTACCCACTATATAGATATATGAAATGACGATTGCGACACTCGAGACGACAATACATGAACTAGTATGGATTAATATGTTATTAAAAATATATAATTTGTATTATTCATAATTAACTATGTTATTTTTGTGTCTTGCCATGCATATTTTTTATTTTTTTTAATATATCATATCCAAGGTTCTGTTACAATACATGTCATGATGAAGCAAATCAATTTTATTTCGAATATAATAATTATTACTCAGCTCTGGTACATACACTCACTTTGAGGTGAGTTTTTATAAATTGTATTAGGTAACTAGCCTTAACCTGCAGCATCGCAGAAGTGGTCAAATGGAAAATGGAAATAACTGATGGTACGAATAGATTACGACAGAAATTCTGACATAAATGTCAAATATTAATGTATTACCTACCTCTGTTTAGACTTGTAATATTTTTTTGTGTCTGAGTAATATCAGTTTGAGTTGTTGTTTGTTGTACGGAAACAGTGTCAGCTCTGTTCAGACGCAAAGTGGTGATAATGTAGTGCGTTTATTGTGTGGAATGCGATATATTGAAAATATTAAGCTGTTCAAAAATATTTTACTACACTAGACACAGAAACACTCGATGTATATACTATGTCTCTAATGTACACTATACATAGTACACTCAGTGTATACATCAAGTGTGGGTATAATACATGACACATTTTAAATGCCTGAGATAATTCTGATAGCAGGTAAAGTGGGCTACCCCGAAACAAATAACGATAAATGGACTATCCCATACAAAAATAAATTATCAATTAATTTGAAAGAATTAGCGTGTTCAACCAAACAAACGTACATCTTTAATAAATCTTTAATAATTTATATTAGTACAAAAATAATTCATTACATTTTTTCAAACAGTAAATTTGTATAAATAATTACAAAGGTTCCTTAAGGTTTTATGAATATCTAAGACATCTCGGAATGGAATAGCGAATACCCAAAATTGTGCTTTCATTTAAATATATTTTGATATTGTAAGTTAAGTGCTCAGTTAAGTTAAAAAACGTAATATAAGTTGTACAAATTACGAAATGAATATTAAGAATAATTTTATTTTATCATAGGGACCGACAGTATACGTTAAATATATAATTAAAGTATTTTCCTGGTCTAGTTTGACAGGGCGGAAATAATTTGCGCTGGTCCACATGAAATATTTATAATGAGGGCACAAAGTGGTGAAGTGGATTTCTCCCAAATTTCGAGATTAGTCGTGACACAATGCGTCGTCTATGTCTTGTTACCAGAACGTGACAATGAAAATAATTCATTCTCCTGACGAGGAATTGAACCCATAACTGTCGTAATCAAACGCTTAACCGCTATACACCCTACATAGATCTTTTTTTTATGGCAAAAGGCAAACAAGCGTACGGGTCACCGCCCACGATCCCTTTAATATACATAGATCTTTTTTTGAAAATGTTCAAAAATAAACGACATACCTTGTCCATCCTCTGGTGGCCAAAAGAAGTAGAAAGCAGAACAACCAAGATTGACAAATAGAAGAATTAGTAGGAGTGCTCCTATAATATAATCCAAACCATCAGGTGGGATATAATCGTTCTGTGTCTTGCAATATCTTACTGATAGCGAGTCCACCTGATAAAGAAAAAAAAAACTATGAAGATATACTTATGGTAGCAGCTTTAAACCTATTCTTGTAAAGCAGTAGGTAGGGGGTACGTAGTGAAGGGGTAATTCACTCCGTTTCCCATTTTCCATAGAATTATTGTATAATATAAAATTAAAAATCATAAAAACATCTTTCCTTACTAAGTCATCACGTTCTGATATAATGGAGGGAGCACTAATTCTACGGGAACGGAAAAATACGGGATTTTGCGGCCATTAGTACTATATAATATGTAGAACTTACTTGTAAACCATAACCTTCATGTATGGTGGCATTGAAGCATTTCTTTAAAGCATCAGCGGTGATATGACTTGCATTCGCATGAGTCAGGTTCAAGCCGCAATGCTGGGATCCACAAACACCTCTATGTAACTTTGTGTGTTTGTAATTTCTATACGATAGTGATGAAAAATTCTGTAAGCAAATTGTAAATATTGTATTTTTTATTATATGCATATGTAAAGTTGAGTCACTCTGCTCTCTTTGTTGCCTCTTTCCGAGACATTGTGTGTTGAGTGGAGGAACAAAACCTAACTTTGTTAAACAACCAAAATTGTAGCCGTCGTGGCACAATGAATTATTTTTATTTCCTCGCTCAGGAATTCTGGCCGGAAAGCGATGAACGAAGTGTCTTGACATTAGTGTCAAATCATTCCGTTTATCATATCATCGTACATCACGCAGGGTAAGCAAAGGGAGCCTAAATTCCCTATTATGTGGGATACAACGATAAGCAAAAATATGGCATTGGCTACTAAACTTTTAGATACTAAGCATGGCTACTTTACTAATCCTACAATATAAAAGAAAACCAAAATATTGTAGGTACGGTTATTATTATAATTGCCTTACTCAATTAATAAAGAATACTACTTAATTTTAAGATTCCAAAATAATTAGAAACTTTTTTGAACATTTTTAAAGTGTTATTCCACACTTAGGAAAGAAAAATACTTATTTAGGAAACCGACCAGGTGCTCTGACCACTAAGCCATACGTTCTCATCTCTTCATCAATCTCTGTAGGGAGATTTTTACAAATTTCCGCTACCCAAAGATAATTACTTAGAATTATCGTTTGGCAAGAGAGAATACTAACAACATAAATAAGTTGTAACAGGCGTATAAAAATTTCGACGTAGCTTGTTGAGAACGTGGCTTAGTGGTCAGAGGTATTAAAAACTTTTTCGTCTCATTTTCTGTGTAATTACCAAATAAAAGACAGTCTTAATACGTAATGATGATAGATTACAGTAATTAATTATTACTTAGGATACGTTGAAGAATGCTCCTTTCCTATTTATTTTGCTTTTTTGTATACATTCTCGTAATTTCGCACGCAATGGTTCAGAAAATAATCTCTTTGTATGTTTGTTTGTTACGGATTTTAGATGTAAACTTTTTTGAGTTATTTAAATATAATATTAGAGCGAAATCCTGTTGTTGAAATTTTACTTTTAAATAGTAAAAGTGTGATATCTTATATACAAGTTTTTGCAATTGCCGCAATGAGGCAGAGTGTAACTGATTAGATGCGACGGTTGGGGAGTTATTATATTATGATAATTAAAATTATTTTCATTTTCTCAATTTGGTAAGCAAAGCCTGTTGATTGGGTGTTGCGGAGGGAACGTAGTATTTTTATACTAGGTTCTTTCTGCTTCCCCTGCTATATGGAAAAACCGAGCTTATTAATATTATGTCATCGTTATATAAAACTATCATGCATGTCTTCTTTTTCATGGGTTATTCAGAAAGAATCTAATCTAAACCCTGAACCACTGACGTACGTACGTGGTACGTCACTTTAGCAGATTTTTGTTCATAATTTTTTTTCGATCGTGCCTTTTTTGGTCACCAGAGATGCGTGTGCATATACGTGTGATGTGTGTATAATCAGGCTAGTTCGTGTACCTGACGTATGTGATACGTAGATTCCGTGAGTGATTTTTGAAGAATGAAGAAGTGAATATGGTTGTCCATAGATAAAATTAATCATAAACAGTCTAATTCAATTTCCAAGCCATCAAAATCTAAGAAAACACAGCTATTTTAACTCAACAGCGCCAATACCAAAACAATATAAATACTTAACTTTGTGAATTGAACGAATAATCGGCGGATGAAAATGATTTTATTTTATTGTACCGCGTTGACTCATACTGTACTGTACTCATTGTTCGTTGTTGGCTTACTAGCCCGATGATGAAGAGATTTCTTCTGCTGCTGCTTCTTTTCTCATCATTGGGAGATGAAATACCATACTAATTTAGGAGCACGGTGAACTGACTTTTTATATCGCAACGAAAGAAAGTTCCGATTTCTTAGACGAAAAATGTGCCAAATACAGCTATATTTAAATATTTTATAGAATTCTGGATCTGTTTGCTGCCAATTCTTTTATACTGTCAAATTGTGACTCTTAAGATGGTCTAACAATTATGAATAATTTTGGAGAATAGTACGCGATGTCGCAACTTTGACATAAACTCTCGAGTCTTATTGGCCGTATCTTAGGTAAGAATAAACAGATGGAAACTGAATAACCAAGCTATGAACTTAAAAAATTGTAAAAAGATTTGCAAAATGTTGCATGTATTTTAAGCAGAAACGTTTCGTAACTCCGATACGGCTATCAAATATTTCATATGCCGGTCTGTTTACAGTGTTCAAGACCGACCTGTAGCAACAGCTGCTACAAAATGTCTTAATTTTATTTTTGTTACGATTGGTTTTTTTTGCCATTAAACCTGTTCTTAATATGAAATTAAGCTAAAAAATAAAGTTAATATAATTCAAAAATATTTATTGTAGAATTTTCAAAAATGTCTATGTCGTTTGTAGTACTATTGTGGTACAATACAGTCTTTTTGTTATTTTTATTTTATTTTAAATATGTTTAATAAAACAAAAAATAATAGTCACAAATAGTCCACTCTATTTACACTTGACACTCAAAATACGTACGTATGTTCTATGGATATTAATACAGTCTTTTTATTATTTTTATTTTATTTTAAATATGTTTAATAAAACAAAAAATAATAGTCACAAATAGTCCACTCTATTTACACTTGACACTCAAAATACGTACGTAGTGGCTACGTATGTGTTCGTGTACGTATGGTTAAGGGTTAAAACTTTGGACTTTTCATCATTCTCCCATTTTAGATACATGATATCATGGATGGCGCAGCTTAACACCGCAATTCGTTACGCAAGAAAACCAAAAATATTTCGAAATGTACACATTCCACTTAACAAATATAAAATTACAACAATTTTGAATAAAATCTCAATAGTATTTCTACTTACTTTAATATATCGGTACAGTGGCGTATCATCTTCTAACAGCTCAAAGTCTACTATACAGTAGACAGCGTCTGGTTTCTTCAAGCATCGGTCGAAGTCATCCAGTTCTGATAGCACCGGCATTGAATGGTAGTCAAATGTGTGTGATAGTACATCTGTAACAAAAGTAAATATTAGTAGGCATAGAGGACGTCGTTGAAGTTGACTTTTTTAATAAAGGGTTTTTTTTCTTCACGCTGTATCCCGCATATAGCAGAGGAGGTTAAAAGAACCTAGTTTTAGGATTCTTCATACCCCACTTTCCACCTAATTTTAGAGACATTGCGTGTTGAGTGGCGAAATTGAACGCCGCGCTTTGTATTCTTATAAGAACGAGGAAATGAATTAAATGTATTTCTCTGAATTGAAATTGAACTCACAATTGTCTCATCAAAAGATATGCCACAGTGCCACAATGGCCTCTGGAGGCATTGCGTATTGAGTTTCTAGATTGGGATCGGGATTCTATTTTGTAGTATTTGTTTTTTTTAGTGGCAACAGAAATACATCATCTGTGAAAATTTCAATTGGCTAACTGTCACGGTTCATGAGATGGACAGACAGACATATAGACAAACAGCGTAGTCTTACTAATAGGGCTTCATTTTAACCTTTGGGTTCGGAACCCTAAAAATTATTCAGTTATTAAAAACATTGAGTAAAATAATATTGTGAAAAAGAAAATAAAATTGTAGGATTTTGACAATATTTTTATAAAATTAAAATGACATGGACATAAAAAATTGTGAAACTGGAAAAACCAGGGATTGCAATTATGAATTTAAATTAAGAATTGACAATGGTTTAACCAGCTCGGACCAAGAAGTTGACAGTGTTTTTGAAAAATTCTTTGCTGATATTCCAGTTTCCACAACCAAAACACTTATATCTTCCACGACAGTCGCTGAATCATTACTTAAGGAGAACGTGAATAAATGTGATATAGATTTTAAATTTAAAGTGGTCAACTCAAGAGACATTGTTAAGACATTCAAGTCCCTAGATATTAAGAAAACATCAGATATATGGGGAATTTCTGTTAAATTAATTAGTCATATAATAGACGCTGTTGCTCCTTACCTCGCGACTATATTTAATAATTGTATAGAGCATGGTGTGTTTCCTGACTTAATGAAATTTAGTAAAGTCATACCTATATTTAAATCGGGTAGTACATCTGATCCCAACAATTTTAGACCTGTATCTATACTACCATCATTTAGTAAAATCTTTGAGAAAATTATTTTAAATCAAATGCTGATGCATTTTGACTCACATCAGCTTTTGCATGATAAACAGTATGGCTTTACTAAAAGGTCGCTCAACTACTGATGCTGGTATAGGCCTTATAAAGAGTAAATATGAGGCTTGGGAGGGATTGCATGTTTTGTGACTTGTCTAAGGCCTTTGATTGAGTTCAGCACTCAACATTGGTCATGAAGCTACACCATTACGGCATAAGAGGACATGCACTCAATCTTCTGACCTCTTATTTAGCTAACAGAGATCAGAGAGTTGATGTGAATGGCAAGAAATCTCCTGGATCAATTGTCAGTATGGGGGCCCCACAAGGGTCTATTCTTGGTCCTTTTCTGTTTTTAATATATATAAATGATTTGCCATTCTTAGTGTGAAAGAACCATGATACAGTATTGTTTGCTGATGATACTTCATTGATTTTTAAAATAAAACGACGACAAAACATATATGTAAACAATGCTCTATCGAAAGTAGTATTTAATTTCATTGGTTTAGTGTTAATAACTTACTATTGAATAGTAAAAAAACTAATTGTATAATCTTCAGAACACTTAACACAAAAATTGTTAAAGCCGATGTACTCTTGAATGGTGAAGCCGTGGATCCTGTCGATTCTACGGTATTTCTCGTTATCACCATTGACTCTAAATTACAGTGGGGACCTCATATCGATGGATTGGCTAATTGACTTAGCTCAGCTGCTTTCGCGGATAAAAAATCAGACGATTAACTGACTTTCTTTAGTTTAGCTACTTTCATAGTATTATGTCCTACGGCATTCTACTTTGGGGTAATGCAGCTGGTATTAAATCAATTTTTGTCTTGCAGAAGCGAGCTATTTGCGCAATCTATAACTTAGGCCCTAAGAATCGTTAAGGCAAAAATTTAAAGAAATTAAAAATATATTGATAGTTGTATCTCAATACATTTTTGAAAATGTTATGTACATTAAGAAGAAATCAATACTCGAAATAGGAGTAAACTTATTGCACCTGTAACCCGATTACATAGGGTCCGTAATTCTTTTATGGTACAATGTGTACGCCTTTACAATAGGATCCCAGAAAACGTCCGAGAATGTTCTTTATCACAATTTAAAGGAGTTGTGAAAAGATGTTTGTGTGTAAAGACTTATTACCAAATTTATGATTATATAAATGATAACACGCCTTGGGAATGAAATGCTCGCTCCAGTCTGTTTCAAAGTATCATTGTCAGAAATGTTAATGTTATTAAAAAATTAAGCATGTTACTTCTTATTTTGAACTAGCGGCCCGCCCACGGCTTCGCCCGCTTGAAATACATGATTATTGATTTAATAGGCAGAATTGATTGACAACTCTAATGATTTCTAATATGATTTTTTTATTACTTTAATCTGTAATATTCTAATATGATTTTTTTACGACATTATCGTAACTTCTATAAGAATTTATGATTGTTTCGTACTAAAAAATATGACCAATGTTGATATTTGATATTCATAAAATATACATAAAGCTAATTATTTATTATATGTATATATTTTTGTAACATTACGTTCTTTTTACCTATGTTATGTTTTTAAAAGCTCTGTTAAATGTGCTGATGTCACTTAACCTTAAATGTTAAATTATTGATTTGGGTAAGGATTCATAATATTCTTTGTAAAATAACTGTAATGTTTGCATATTAACTCCTGTACAGTTTTTAAATTAGTTACACATATTATTAGGTAAATGTACATTTGGTAAATATGTAGTGATTACAGAGTACACGTAGAAAAGATGTTTTTAGGCATTTTTATATTTATATATAGATTTATTTCAAACGAACGAACGAACCAAAAAAATCTATGTATTTGCTTGATATTTCTTTGAAGATCAAATCGTTCTTTATCTCTGTGTTGAATTAATTACGATTTAAACTTAACTGTTATGATTTTTTGAAGGTAATCTCCACTAACAATTCAATTTTGTTTACTTTATTGTATAAAATATTGTATAATAGTGCTTCAAAAATATTTTTTTTTATCAACAGCCATATAACCAAGACGTTTCGAATGTCATTCTTTAGCCAGGAATCTTACCAGCGCGATTGCTATATTGCTATTGCGAACGTTAGTTCGCTGGCAAACTAATGCCTTGAGTTTATTCAAATGACGATAACTTTTTTTTTAATGAACCGATTTTGATGAACTAAACTTTAGTAGTTAAGTTGAGTTAAAACAAAGCAATTGGTGAAATTTTGAAGTAAATCGGTTCAGTACTTTCAGAGAAAAATGCGGACAAAAATATGTCGACAGACAGACAGACAGACAAAAAAAATCTTTTTGCTTTCTATTATTCTTTTTAAGTGTCCCTCTATTCATTTCAGTCAAAATTACTAAATGTACAGACAAAATATTTTTACTGTCTTATTATATATAGAGATAAAATTATTTGACTTTGATTTTGACTTTTTTTTTTTTTTTATTATAGAACTTATGAAAATTACGGCACTTAAATGTTATTGGAAATTCCAGTATATATTTCTTAACGATGTCCGTTGGATATTGCATACTAACATTTCCTTTGAAAACACTAGTTTATGTCGATTTAATAATAATAATAAAATAATAATATTATTAGCCAATAATTATGACAGTGACGGATTGTACACGCGATGGTAGTGGGCCGTGCTTTGTCTTGACTGATCAAGACAATAAAAATAATTAATTTTCTACAGTCAGGATTGAATCCACAACCATCGCCTTTACAATCTGACACTGATCCATTAAGATAGTGGGACGTCCTTTCTTATTCCCACAGGTCGTCGTGTCGCAAAGGCACAAGTTTCCGAATGTGAACGCGACGGTTGTGGGTTCCCACTAGGAAAATTTAAATATTTTAGAGGCAAAAGCGTGGCTTTGAGTTTCATCACTCATAGGGAGATGTCTCAAGAATTCGACGGAAAGTGGGGACCGGAGTGTCTTAACACTAGCTTCCCAGCTTCCCTCTGTCTACTATGCTGGGCGCGAGATGCCGCGTGAAGCCTTCTTATTGAGATTAAAAAGAACAAGTGTAATCTAGGTATACAGAGGGGATCTGGTAGTAAGACATTCCATTTCCTACTTTCCACCGAATTTTCGAGACAACGTATAGAGTGGCATAACTCAACGCCGCAGTAAGTCTAATAGAGTTGTTTGAGTGCGAACCGAACACACACGGTACAGTCACACGTTGTTCGACTGTGCCTTTCTGTAGTGTGCTTTCTCAGTTTTCTATTTAATTTAAGTCTAAGTTACTAAACCTATAACTACCTGCTAATGCAATAATTACATAAATATAAATATATTCCTTGAATGTATACTTTCGAAACATATTCATTCGACATATTTTATTTTAAGCTCTATAGTTACTGTAATAGATACAAAAATTGCATAAAACACGCTTTTAAGACCTATATGGTGCAACAGCACAATTTATTAGGTCTAGAAAATCGTACTAAAGATTTTAATCTGCTAAATATAAGTGCATTTAGTATATGTTTGTTATTTCGGAAGCGAGTAAATACATAGCTATAATCTTTTTCCAGAATCCGTTGAATCAAACAGCCAATCATCAAGTAGTGTTGTGACACTACATTTCTTTTTTTCCGCCCAATTTTCAAGACGATGTGATGAGTGGCGGAACTTAACACCGCGTTCTATGTTGCTATTAGAGCGAGGAAAGGAAAATAGCTCATTCTTCAAAGAGCTGGTCCAACAGCCGTCGCGCAACAGTCAGTCAGTACAGTCAGTCGCAATGCTGCTTCGCGACGATGGATGGATGGACATATCCATTTACTTTATAAATCTAATTATTTGTAAGTAAAAGTGGCCTAAGACTTAATTATTGTGTACATAAATGTGAGCGCGCCAGTTTTAGGTTTCATTCCTTTTCTAGAGAATGAATTATTTATATTTAAATACCTCAAACTTTTTTAATTCTTATTATTTTTTTATTCTAAGTCTTGTTATCAGTGCTATTAAATAGTATTAAATGATTTTATTTTCTTTATTACTTAGAGATAACTCTAATTTTAATAAATCGTTAATATTTAAAAAGTCATTATATTGGTTAGACCACTTTTACACCAGGCGTTGGAACAAGTTACTTGCGACACTATTACTTAGTGACAGTCTAGACTTGCATTTCAGTTTCGAAATTGATAGGAACCCGGAAAATACTTTTACTTTAATGATCTATTTTTGTTTACTCAATATTCCTTAT
>DWLH01002375.1:0-10899 GCA_018249795.1 Heliconius telesiphe telesiphe | reverse complement strand
GTTTTTAATATGTATAAATCAAGTCATTAACGTCGGTGGTTACCAAAAATACGGGTGTCTCGTTAGACGAGGCCGTCGGTCACACCGTGTTGTAATTGGTCTAGATAAAATTTAAATCAAAATTAAATTATTCTTTATTCTTCCAATTACGCCATTACATGCACTAGTTGAAGGTACGATTCCCATCCGGGGGAGTGAATTATTATCATTTGCTGGCTTTAGTAACAAGAGTTTAGTTAGAAGCACGGCGTTGCGACCTGCCACTTAACGCGCTAACTAACTAACAGAATATATTAAATACTAGGTTCCCTCTGTCTACCCTGCTACATACTGGACACAGCGTAAGGTAAAAATATTTTGCTGGAAACCTAGTGTTAATAGACTCCATTCCGACTATGGCACGTCCGTTTCCCACTCTCCGCCGAATTACCGCATTGCGTTTAGCCGGGCTTTGCCGCGTTACCAGAACAAGCAAAAGAGAACATTAAATATTTCATTCAAATATTCAAGCCAGCCGTGGCACAGGGGCACTAAGTGTGACTGTAAACCGACTGCTTGTGGGTTCGATCCTCACTCGAGGAAATGAAATATTTATTTAAAATTTATATTTCCATTTCTTGCCTCTGGTGTCGAAGCAAAGGACGGCGTTGAGTTCCTCCACTCAACACGCAATGCCTCCAGAATTCAGCGAATTCGGTGGGGAACTTAGTGGGATACAGCGTGAAGCTAACTGAAATATTCCATTTCCTCTAGCAGGAATCAAACCCATATCCCGTTTACAGTCCCATGTTTGTGCCCCTGCGACACGACAGGCCACTAAATTTATATAAAGTAACATTAACATTACAGTATAGTGTCAACATTCTCGAGTAAACACCGTATCACCAAAATAAACTTAACTGTATGCGGTTCTGAAAGTCGCCCGGCGGGTCACACAGCATACGTACTGTGAAAGCAAATAACATTAGACTTTTATATCACAGATAAAAAAAAGGCTATCGTGGCGCAGTGACAGCACCTGCACCTTGTTATCACGATGGTTATGAGTTCAATTCTTACAGCAGGTCATAAATTATTTTCGTCGGTAACATCCCACGATAATAAGACGTGAGTGGGAGTGGGAGTTTTCCACTCTTAATATTGATTTTTTCCCCTTTCTTATTATGCACGGGATACAGCGTAAGCACGACGGTTGCAGGTGTGACCCCTACGAGAGGCAAATGTAAAATTTTAGTTTCTAACGCTAGGTTCTCTTTGCCTATCCTGCTTAATTTGAATAAACTAAGCAAAAGTTAAATGAAATATAAACCTTAATTACTAACACAATAATATTTTAAACAACTTCATAATTTTCCTTTATAGCAAAGGAAGCCTAGCGTTACTCCATACCCTTCTTTTAGCTCAAATGGTAAAATATTACGAAATAGACGACGTAACTCAACATCCTTTTTTTTTGTTGTATGTTTATTTAAAATCATTTAATGCTGGCAGATGTGCGCTGATATATATATTTTTTTATTTCAAATATTTGTTAAATATTATAGACTTGAAATATCGTTTATTTTTTATGGAAAAGACAAGGCAAACGAGCGTTCGGGTCAACTGATGGTAAGTGATTACCGCCGCCCACGACCCCGTGTAACACCAGAGGAGCTACAGGTGCGTTGCCTGCCTTTAAGGTGAGTTTGGCGCCGGAGCCCGGCATTACCTGATGCGAAACGCAGTGGCATAAAGCCACTACTTCACGCCGTCGTTTTTAAATGCCGGGGGTGGTAATGATCTGGTTCATCTTCCACCGCGCGGACTCCTGCCACCGCATCCGCCACCGCTGGCATCATCACTTCCTGCTCTGCCACTACGCCGAAGCCGCAGCCGCAGACAGCACACACCGCAATTGACAGGGCCATAGACACCCTGAAGGAAGTACTCATCGCCCTGAGGGAGAGCCGTGACCCTGTCAAATGCGTATTAGAACGCATGATGTCGCTGCTCAACAACAATGTCTGAGGAACTCAAAGTGCTCCACTGGAACCCCTGGGGTTTGAAGAGGAGGATGCCGGTCCTCCGCCACTTACTGCGCCAGCATAGGGTCGATGTGGCGCTGATCAGTGAGACTCATTTTCACCCGTCTCACTCCTCCAGTATCTCAGGTTACCATACCCTGAGACTGGATACCATCGCGGAAACTGCGAGAGCACTACTGATAGCGGTTCGGAAGAGCCTGGTGTTCCAGCCGCTCCCCAGCTACGACACCCAGTCGTTCCAGTCCCTGGGTGTCGAAATACAGTTCGCCGCCAAGCCCCTACGCGCCTTCGCCATATATCGCCCATGCAACACCCCCTTGGATGTAGGGGAGGTGCGCCGGATTCTCTCCAGCTCCGGACAGACACTCGCGGTGGGCGACTGGAACGCCCACCACCCGGCTTGGGGATGCCGCACCGCCGGCAATGCTGGTAGTCGCCTCTACCGGGACGCGTCGCGCCATAGATACCAGGTGAAAGGACCTGACGAACCCACCCACTACCCGGACGCCAGCATGCACACTCCCAGCACCATCGACCTTGTGGTGCACCAGGGGCTTGCCGCCATAGAACAGGAAGTTTTACCCGACGCCATCGGTTCGGACCACCAGCCTGTCCTAGTCACTCTGAAGGGCAGGCTGACCCTCGCTAGAGGCCCTCCGACCGGAGGCTGTGTCAACTGGGAACGATTTGAGGCAGCCCTCCTTAATAGTCCAGCACCCGTCGAGCCTCTTGTCGACGCTTTTTATCAATAGTCATATAACCAAGACGTTTCGAATGACATTCTTTAGCCAGGAATCTTACCAGCGCGATTGCTATATAGCATTCGCAGGCAAACTAATGCCTTGAGTTCATTCAAATGACGATAACTTTTTTTTAACGAACCGATTTTGATGAACCAAACTTAAGTAGTTAAGTTGAGTTAAAACAAAGCAATTGGTGAAACTTTTAAGTAAATCGGTTCAGTACTTTTAGAGAAAAATGTGGACATAGATATCGACAGGCAGACAGGCAGACAAGAAATTAAAAAAAGAAAAATTTGCTTTCTATTATTCTATTTTAAGTGTCCCTCTATCAAATGTGTCATTTCAGTCAAAATTACTAAATGTACAGACAAAATATTTTTACTGTCTTATTATATACAGAGATAAATGATTTGCCATTTTTAGTAAAAAAGAACCATGATATAGTATTGTTTGCTGATGATACTTCATTGATTTTTAAAATAAAACGACGACAAAACATATATGACGATGTAAACAATATTCTATCGAAAGTAGTACATTGGTTTAGTGTAAATAACTTACTATTGAATAGTAAAAAAATTGTTAAAGCCGATGTACTCTTGAATGGTGAAGCCGTGGATCCTGTCGATTCTACGGTATTTCTCGGTATCACTAATTACAGTGGATTATCGATTATCGTATCGATGGATTGGCAAATAGACAAAGCTCAGCAGCTTTTGCGGTTAAAAAAATCTGACGATTAACTGATGTGGAAACGGCTCGCCTTGTTTACTTTAGCTACTTTCATAGTATTATGTCCTACGGCATTCTACTTTGCGGTAATGCAGCCGGAATTAAATCAATTTTTGTCTTGCAGAAGCGAGCTATTCGCGCAATCTATAATTTAGGCCCTAAAGAATCGTTAAGGCAAAAATTTAAAGAAATAAATATTTTGACAGTTGCATCTCAATACATTTTTGAAAATGGTAAGCACATCAATACTAGAAATAGGAGTAAACTTATTGCACCTGTAACTCGATTACATCGGGTCCGTAATTCTTTTATTGGACAATGTATACTCTTTTACAACAGGATCCCATAAAACGTCCGAGAATGTTCTATATCAAGATTTAAAAGAATTGTGAAAAAACGTTTGTTGTTTGTGTTGAAGATTACTAAATTAATGATTATATAAATGATAACACGCCTTGCCGTCTTTGACTTCTGGTCCCTCTCCCTTTTATTTCTCTTGTTTCTCCTGACGAAGTAAAGAAACATGTTCTTGTTATTAAGTCCGATGCTATTGGTAGTGATCGGATCAACCGGAAAATGATTCTTTTAACCATGAAGACTGTACTTCCTATCCTGCGCCATATTTTCAACTATTCCCTATTCTCAAATACTTTACCTAATATCTGGTGCCAGGCGATAGTTATTCCTATACCTAAAGTGTCTAACCCTACTTCCTTTACAGACTATCGCCCGATCTCTATCCTCCCGTTCCTATCCAAAATATTTTAATAGAACGTACAGTTCATGAACAACTTTCATCCTTCCTTAGCAAAAATCATACCCTATCTCCAGTCTGGTTTCCGCCCTGGTGGCAGCACTGTCACTGCTTTAAATAAGGTCAATGATGATATAAGCTATGGAATCGATAATCAACAAGTCACTATTCTTGCTCTCCTAGACTTTTCTAACGCTTTCAATACTTTTGATTTTGATATCCTTTTAGCTGTTTTAAAGTCTATTAATATCTCATCAGAGAGTTTTATACCTATTTACATGATCGAGAGCAGTACATTCGCTTGAATGAAAAACTGTCATCCATGTGCCGCGTTAATGCTGATGTTCCCCAGGGTGGTGTACTTTCTCCTTTACTTTTCTCTATCTTCATCAATTCCGTCACTAAGCTTTTATCCTTGCCTTTCCACCTATACGCTGATGACTTACAGATTTATACGACCACGGACATACAAGACATTGCTAGGGCTATTAGTCTTATTAATTCTAATCTGCTAACAATTAGTACCTGGAGCAAGTCCTACGGTTTATCTATAAATCCTAAAAAGTCTCAAGTGTGTATCCTCGGCAATCCTAGACAACTATCCAAGATAAATTTTCCTTGCCTTCCTCCTACAGTCTTCGACACCTGTAACTTGGAATATAGTGGCACTGTTAAAAATCTAGGTATCAT
This sequence comes from Heliconius telesiphe telesiphe, assembly GCA_018249795.1. Classification (NCBI taxonomy): domain Eukaryota; kingdom Metazoa; phylum Arthropoda; class Insecta; order Lepidoptera; family Nymphalidae; genus Heliconius; species Heliconius telesiphe. Next base: position 5,956 of record DWLH01002375.1, on the reverse strand, counting down.
GGTGGACAGCAGCCTCTCTTGGACTCCTCAAGTTTCTGAGTTGAGCCGCAAGTTGTACTGCGCTATAGCGAGGGTAAAAAAATGGAAAAATATCCTGCCCATAAAAATTAAAATAAATCTAGCCCACTCATTTTTGTTACCTATCCTAGATTATGCAGACACATGTTGCCTAGATTTATCGCAGCAACTACTCAACAAGTTGGAACGCCTCCAAAACCTGGTTATTAGGTTCATTTTCGAACTCAAGATGTTTGATCGTGTCAGTGAGTATCGCTCTAGTCTTGGCTGGCTTCCTATTAAAGACCGTCGAAATCTTAACACTGTTTCTCTCCTCTACTCTATCCTCTTCCACCCTGAAACTCCAACCTACCTTAAGGAGCGTTTTTTCCTTTCTCGGTTCCAACTTCCGTCTTCCACTAAGTCTCCGCTCCCAAAATGATAATGTGCTTGAGATACCTTTGTGCCGTACTCGTTGTTACAGTGAATCGTTCACTATTCAAGCAACGAAACTATGGGATGCCCTACCACGTGCTATAAGGCAGTCTAAGTCCCTAAAAGCATTTAAATATAAAGTAAAAAACTATTATCTTCAATTGTAATGTATCGATGTTATATACTTGCAAATATTTATTATGTATGTATATTATTTATTATATTTATGTATGGACTTTTAAATACATATGTATTATTATTATTTTTTTCATGTGTTTATATTCTATATTTAGTATATATATTTATATATGTATATATACGTGTATAATTATATATAATACTGTTTTCGTGTATCGTCATAATATTTTCCCACCGCACTACGCCCGCTCCTCTCGATCTATTCCTACAATAAGGCCGCCTTTTCACATTTTATTATTCTATAAGCTCTTGTAAATTGTAAATTGGCATTGTTGTTATGGTGTGAAATAAATAAATTTTTTTACGAGAACGGGCAATTAAAAATTATTATTAGATAAATTATTTAGAGTAAGAATCGAACACAACCTATAAGTCCGTCCAGTCAACCCTGTACCATTGCGCCACGACCACCTCATATTACATTATAGATGCATAAAATCCATTTATTTGCATCATAACCTGTTCAGCAAATAACAATAATACCTCATTACGAATGCTAACTGCCGCGTTTACGAGACTGCGTCCGACTGTGTGCTCCAATGAGCTACCAATGTGTTCATTTATTTTTGCTATACAACCTTTTATATGCGACTTTGGTATGTTTAACTATCTTTTGATTTTTTTTTTAAGTAGCGAACAGAAATGTCTTAAGACTAGGTTCCCAGGTTCCGTCTGGCCGCCCTGCTATATGCAGGATACGGCGGGAAGCTAATAAAAACTATTTTTTAGATTCAGTTTAGCCCGCATGGTCAAGTAACAACTAAGACTTTTGTATGACAAATTCAAAGTGTTGGAGGTAGTTCTGACCGCACGTACAGTGGGTTACGTAGAAACTGTTAACGTGATTTTAAATAGCCTATTAAGCCTTCCTTGATAAATGGACTATCCGATACAAAGAAAATAGAATTTGAACCATTAGTTTCTGAGATTAGCAAAACATTAAACCAAACAAATTCAATTCAAAAAAATATAAAAAAATGATCAAATGCGAGTCGGAATAGTATACAGAGGGTTTCATACCAATTTCTGAATAGTCTGTAAGCGAGTAGTAAAAGTTAAAATTGACAAATTTACGTTTACATTTTATGTATGATAGAACAATAATAAGTTTGTAATGATTATTTGTCTATGAAATACCCAGCATTTTAAATTTTTCAGATTTTTCCCTTATACGTATTGTAAGTTCTCACTTCATGACCAATTTCATAACTTTTGGGAAGTATCCTATAGGTTTTGATGCCCTTGCGAGTTTTGATAATTTGCGGCACTTTACAGACAGACTGAAGCGCTGCGCCAACCTAACCTAAGTTACAACAGTATATTATATGAGACAAAAAAAAACAATTTACATACATATATTTTATATATATATAAATTTATATACATAACAGCTAGTATAAGGCCAGAGCACGTTATGATAATGAACAGTAGGCGTGGACTGCACGTAGTCGAGTAAAATCAACTTATACTATATTTGTAATTTGTCTTAAAACTTGTATAATTTGTTGCTAAAACTGATACTACCTTGAAATTTGTGAATTTTAAATTAAGAGATTAATTTTATATTTCTTATTATTTTGAAGTAAATTTTGCACTACGTACCTACTTTTTAAGTATTCTTTTAAATTATTCTTTTTAAGTGTCCCTCTATCCATTTCAGTCAAAATTACTAAATGTACAGACAAAATATTTTTACTGTCTTATTATATATAGAGAAAAGATTATCTCAGTATACAAAAAATATTGTCACTTATAGTATACCTAACTCTAAATAATATAGATTCCAAGAAAGCAATTACCCACTATATCCCGCTTATATCAGAGTAAGCAAGGAGAGCCTAGTATTCTGACACTCCATTCCCCAGTTTCGTCTGCAAACTTAACACCGCGCTTCGTCTACTAGACCGTGAAAACAAAAATTATTAAAATATAATCATGTTCTCAAGCGGGACTCGAACTCACAACCGTCGCGTTTACAATAATAAATAGGTAGGTCTAATATACCATTATTTATTCACAATCTATGCTCGGTAAACGTTATTATGCACCGGGTTGGATGTCGTTTGTTTTATTAATATTTTCATTTACTTATGTTATTGATCTGTTTATATTCGATACACGATTAGCTTTGTAAAATGAAGTCGTATAGTCCGAGGGGCGAAGCGGTGTTGTATGTTAAATTGAGAACGAGGCGCAGAATTGTCGCTCCAGAAATTGTAATCACTAAATGTAAATCGATTGTTGAAATACAATTTAAGCCGGATTTAATGAAAATCTTCGCGGCAAATCCCCGACAATAACAACAAATTATTTACCAACAAAATGAAGAAAAAAAGGAAACCTTTAATATCTTTCTCTTTATATTATTACAGCTTAATACAAAAAAATCATATTTTTTTGAGGTCATTATAGTGCAGCATATGACGAGATGACCGTGGACTCAATTCCCACTAAGAAGAATGAATTATATTTATCCCCGCTTTGGTAGACAAACCGCGGCGTGGATCAACGCCACTGAAATTAAGCAATAGTATTTTAATCTGAACACTAGGTTCCCTCTGCCCGCCATGCTGAATGCCAGATAGCGTAAAAGCCAATAATAATAATAATAATAACAATAAAAATTTGCAATGACCTTTCTTTTTCTTTCGGCCCCTAGCCTAAGTCTTAACGAATATTCACATCTCGTAGTAACCGCGGTGTAAACAATAGATGCATTATTAGTATGCAGTATTCCGTCCGCCAAGGAAAGCATACTGGTTGGGCCTGCCTAGCTAGATTATGTTTTAAATGCTTAAAATATAGGACAAAAAATAAAAAGTATGTAAATTTCTATAGGTATACACTTTTATTTAACTGACCTTTGAAAAAAGTTCTTAATATTTTTAGCTGCCCGCTGTATCCCGTGCATAGAAGGGTAGGCAGAGGGAACCTTGTTTTAAGACATTTTTAATAAACATAGTGCTTGTTAACTGCGTATCCGTGGTCTATTAGCTATATACTGCAGAATTTGGGGAAATAAAATATATTTTGCAATTTTTTTTTTTTTCATTTTCACGCTCTGGTAACAAAACAAAGTAGTGTTCTTAACCCAATAAGCAATTTCTCAAAATTTGGGCAGTGTGTGGGAAAGCGATTGCCTTAATATAAAGGTGCCTTCTACCTTCCCCGCTATATGCGGGGTACAGCATGAAGCTAAACCAAAATAAATAACAAAAAAAAACATAATTGAAAAAATAATCACTTAATTCTTTTTTTAGCACATTTTTTAATAATACAATAGTCTATAAATAAAATGTATGACTCTACAACATTAGGTATGTGAATTAATTGAATCGCACGCCTTATTTTGATGGCCTCAGCCGAGGAACTAGACAAGCTGCCATTACGTTACAAGGACGATTTATATTAATTATTATTATATTTTGCCACTATTGTGGCTACGCGGCACAACGTCTGGCTAAGCGCGACAGTAGTGGGTTCGTTTTTTACTCGTGGAACTCGTCCCGCCACTTAACACGTATGGAAAATTGAGTAAAGCATAAGGAGCTGTAGGTATGTTTTAACACTAGATTCTCTCTATGTGAACATAGCGGGGTAGGTCGAGGGTATCAAAATACAGCATGGAGAAAAAACATCATTTATTTTTTTGTTACAAATCTACATATATCTACGCGCTTACCTTAGAAATTGCCTATTCGAATTGAATAATTCTTCTTGTATCGGATATTTTATTTATCAAGGAAGGTTATTGGCTATATAACATCAAGTTAATCTTTTATTCACATTCATTGTACGTGCCATCAGTTATCTTGGATTTCGAATGGGTCATACTGAGAATTTTATATCATACCATCAGAAGTTTATTCAAATAACTGAAACTCGACAATATAACATTGTCATAACTCGAAGCTCTTCCGAAGAAAAGCCAAGAGCGCGTCCTATCTTCCTCTCCACTATAACTGCGAACTAGTTATAATAAAAGGGAGAAAGAGTAAGGCCCGCCCCGCCCCTACATCGTGAATTCCTACAAGACCGCGGCTGCAACAGTCTTATTGGACTCTCCGGGACATTTGTGTGTGATCAGTCTGAAGGTACTTGTTGTTTATATTAAGATTGTATTAAAAAGGTGATTCGTGATGTTCATTGATTTGTGAGATCAATATAAGTCGTTGGAACGAATGCACTATCGCAAGGCGGCCGATATGTTAAATAAACGCACGGCACACACCTCACAGTCGTGTCTCGAACCGTAGGCGGACACTACACATGCACCAGAGTTCCAGGACATAAACATAAAATAGCACCACACACCCGTATGAGACAGGCGGACACTACTACATACACCGGAGCTGGGACATAAAATAGCATCACACACCTACTAGTCTTACGTAGTATAACAGTTCGCATAAGCCCATCACGTCAGCCTCCGCGACGTCAAGCAACATTTAATATAATTTTGGTCAAAGATAACTTTGATCCACAATATGTGTCGCTCCTACACATATATTGCCTTTATAAAAAAATCGATCCTAAAAGATCGTGCCATCATAGGCTTTGAATTATCATTTATTATACATTTGGTACGAGTTTTTATGTGCATCATATTTATTTGTACCGTAGTACTTAATAGTTCGACTCGACCGCTGCCTTCCAAGCATCGCTTCCCACTATATATACGGAACGACGGTTGCGACACTCGGGACGACAATACATGAACTCGTCTCGATTAATGTGGTATTAAAAGTATATAGATTGTATTATTCCTATTTAACTATATTATTCATGTGCATTGCCATGCATATTTTTAACTTATACCCAAGGTACATGTTACAATACTATACAATACATTTTTTTTATTTGGATATGCGGGCGAAGCCGTAAGGTACAACTAGTTCAACATGCAAAAAAAACTCTAACCATAGCCGGATGACAAAAAATCAACACATATATTTAAACAAAAACATAAGCTTAAATTCAGTTTTTTATGATTATATTTACATTTATAAGTGCTCGAATACAGGTATTTTGCTCAACACCGTTATATATTATAGCATTTTATAACCGAACAGACCGGTCCATTCAAAATATATCGAGTTACGAATATAGAAATGGTTTTTGTTATTTATAAATCTTGAAATTGTGACCGTTGCGTGGCGTCGTGGCGTAGCGGCACAGTGTCTCTCTGTTAGCCCGCAGCGATTACAGTGATGTAATATCCTAGCCTATAATATATAGCCTTTTATAGTATAATCTTCCTATATAAGCCTAGCCTAGGCTATATAATAATATAGCCTTCCTCAATGTATGGACTATACAACACAGA
>DWLH01002374.1:0-10899 GCA_018249795.1 Heliconius telesiphe telesiphe | reverse complement strand
CGTTCTCTATCAAAGTGTCACAATAAATAAATAAACCACTCACAGCCATAGTAAATAATTTAATTAACTTATCAATTTGTTAATGTGATTGAAAGCTGACGCCGTCGGTCTGTTAATTAATTTACTTTCCCAAATTGTAGTATTCTTTTTTATTTTTTCCGCTTTTATTCTTATGACTGTAAACGCAACGGTTATAGACTTGATTCTCGTGAGAAGTAAATTAATTTCATTTCCTTGCTCTAATAATAAGATAAAGTACGGCTCTGTCAATCTGTGTAGAATGAAGTGTCTTAACACTAGGTTCCCTCTGCCTACTCGTTTTTTTTTTTGGAATATGTTAAACGATATTTTTAAACATTTTCAGTGTTATTCCTCGCTTAGGAAAGAAAAATACATACTTACTCTAAATAAGTATGTTAAACCTATTCTTAAGCCTCTATTTCTCTTACACTTTTCGAATATTTCTGAGACATTTTTTGTTTAGACTTTGGTGAATAACGCTAATTCCGCGCTTAGTCTTTTTAGAAAAAATAAATATAAAATGTAATTCTCTCATATAAGTAGTTTAATCGATATTAATTGAATTAGTAATTGATACCTATGTAGCAATGTATTTTGCTTCGATACATATTTTACTATAGACAATAATTACACGATATAGGGCATCGTGGCGGAGAGGCACAAGCGTGTGACTGTAACACGACAAGTTGTGGGTTCGATTCTCACTTAAGAAAATAAAATATAATATTTAGTATTTTAATTTTTTTCGCTCTCATGTTGCCTCCATAGTTCGGTGTTGTTATATGTTATAGCCAGGTATTTTTACTTCAACAACTTCAACAAATCTACTAAAAGTACACAAAAATAGTAAAAGTATCCCGCACGCAGCAAGGTACGCAGACGGGATCTAGTGTTAAGGCACTCCGTTCTCGTTCGAAATTCTTGAGGTATTGCGCGTTGAGTGGCAGAACTCAACGCCGCGCTTTAACCTCGACACCAGAGCGACAAAATTAAAAATATTAAATATTTCATTTCCTCGAATGGGAATCGAACTCACTATCTGTCATGGCGTTTACATTCACACTGCCCCTGCGCCACGACTGGCCTCAATTCAAATACATACTAAAATATTAATATTTAAATCATATTATTAATGCACGATTATTTGCCTAATCGAATTGAAATAGACCTATTTATGGATATTAGTATTACAATTGATTTTGTGTTAATGCAGCGTTATTTTTTTAATATAGAGTCTATAAGGTTATTTAGTAGAAGTGCTTTCACACTAGGTTCCCAGGTTCCCTGTGTGCGTGATAGAGCGTGAAGCTAAAATAAATTGGTCAATTGCTACTTAAACACTTATGATCGACACGCCTTTATTAGGTCTAGCTGTAACTAACTATGTTATAAAAACTAAGAATCTGAATTATACGCACTTCTAATTGTTGTATCATCTTGTGAATTATGTGTAGATTATATGATATTTCATCGAGCTGGTCTGATGATGTAGTTGGAAGATGGCTGATGGAACCTTGGGCTGCTTTCTAGTAAATATAAGAGGTTGTGCTTCTTACATTCGTGTTATTAATGTGTTCTGTTGAAAAAAAAGACTGTTTTTAGTATTTTAAGCTTATAATTATTTTATACAGCGGAATAGAATTCGTTTGATTAAATGTCCTAATTTCAGGAACTTGTGGTCTGGATTGATCGAAACTAGAACTAGAAAGGTCTATAGACTATATTAAAAGACGTTAACTTTCATTTGTCACCAACAAGTTTTAGTTGTTTCCTTTTACATAGGACGACAAAGACTAGTATAATATAATAAGAAAGTAGTAGTTAAGTAAGTAAATGATAAAAAGGTTTAAAACAAAGGGTTCAAAGCAACAACGAATGGCTCGCCTACGTCCGCTCGCGACTCTTCCTGAAATGATAAGAACAAAAAATGAACTCTTTGACAATGTTTTGCTACTCTATTTTAATGAAATAGGCAACCAGGTGACTCAGGGTCTGACTGTAAATGTGATGTGTGTGGTTTCGATTCCCCCTCAGTGCTGTGAATAATTTTATATTTTTTGCACAGGTAAGAAGCGCGGCGTTGATATCACTCAATATCACTCAAGAAAGTGACTTATCTTTTAAGACAAAATTCCGCGCTAAGTTCCGCCACTCCACTTAAATTGAGATGGTGGGCGATCGGATTGTTTTGCCACTAGCATCTCCCTTCCTTGTTTTACTCGTATACAGAGTGGAATTAATTACAAAAAAAAGTATTTTCGAGGATTACTTTTTGCATACATTTATGTTTTTTTTTATCAAACTTGTAGAAATATTTGTAAATAACGTATATGTACGTATATATTATATATAAATTATTGCATAACACTACAAAAAAATGTTTTTTTTTTAAGTTTTATTTTTATTTTTTACAATTTAAGTTATAGTAGCGTAAATTTCATCATTACGTGCTAAGCAACTTAACGTGAGTAAAAGAAAATATTAAAAATTTAATTTCCTTGATTGGAAATCAAACCCACAACCTGTCACATTTACAACCACACGCTCCTGAGCCATGACTAACCTCAATTATAATTAATAAAAATACCACCTAGAAACACATTTTAAACTCACAAAGAAATACTTATACACACGTCTCGTCCTGTACTTTATACAAGCACCCTAAAAGATTTCAAATAAGTGACGGCTAAGCTGTTCTTCAGACTGATTTTCCGCTTCAAAAGAAGTCGCCTTCGAGCAATTAACCGAGTAAACATGGGTGTGCTACGAGTATATTCTACTTTCATTGATATAGCTAGATCTCGTTTAGTTTTTTGTGGAAATGGGATGTGTTTTACTGGTTTTTTTAAGCAGGAGGGTAGGTAGAGGGAACCTAGTGTTAAGACACTACGGTCTCCACGCACTGACTATTTTTTGAGGCATTGTGTATAGAGTGGTGGATTTTAAAGCCGGGTTTGTCTTGTTACCAGAGCTAGGAAATTAAATAATTCATTCCTCGAGTGGGAATAAATCTAAAGTCCTAAATGACATTTCTATATATAACTCTAAGGCAAAAGTTTAAAGAAATTAATGTATTGATTTCAATATATTTTTGAAAATGTTATGTTTGTTAATAAAAAAACATTAATAATTTTACTAAAATTGTTGATGTTCATAATATTAACACTAGGAATAGGCTTAATCTTAGTGCACCTGTAACTAGGTTCCATCGAATCCGCAATTCTTTCATGGGACAATGTGTACGCTTTTACAATAGGATCACGATCTATATCACGATTTTAAAAAAATGTGAAAAGACGTTTGTGTGTTATTACCAAATTAATGATTTTATAAATGACTAGCGACTCGCTAGCGGCTTCGCCCGCTTAAAGTACATAATTATTGATTTAATAAGCAGAATTGATTGACAACTAGAATGACTTCTAATATAATGTTTAATTACGTTAATCTCTATATATAATAAGACAGTAAAAATATTTTGTCTGTACATTTAGTAATTTTGACTGAAATGGATAGAGGGACACTTGAAAAGAATAATAGAAAATTATTATTGATTTGGGTAATGATTCATAATATTCTTTGTAAAATAACTGTATTGTTTGCATATTAACTCCTGTATAGTTTTTAAATTAGTTACATATATTATTAGCGAAATGTACAATTGGTAAATATGTAGTTATTACAGAGTACACGTAGAAAGGATGCTTTTAGGCATTTTTATATAGATTTATTTCAAACGAACGAATGAACCAAAAAATCTTTGTATTTACTTGATATTTCTTTCAAGATCAAATTGTTCTTTATCTCTGTGTTGAATTAATTACGACTTAAACTTAACTGTTATGATTTATGAAGGTAATCTCCACTAACAATTCAATTTTGTTTACTTTATTGTATAAAATATTATATAATAGCGCTTCAAAAATATATATTTTTATCAACAGTCATATAACCCAGACGTTTCGAATGTCATTCTTTAGCCAGGAATCTTACCAGCGCGATTGCTATATAACATTCGCAGGCAAACTAATGTCATGAGTTCATTCAAATGACGATAACTTTTTTTGTAATGAACCGATTTTGATGAAACAAACTTTAATTGTTAAGTTGAGTTAAAACAAAGCAATTGGTGAAACTAAAAAGTTCAAGAAAATCGGTTCAGTACTTTCAGAGAAAAATGTGACCATACGTATCGACAGACAGACAGACAGACAAGAAATAAAAAAAAAAACTTTTTGCTTTCTATCATTCTTTTTAAGTGTCCCTCTATACATTTCAGTCAAAATTACTAAATGTACAGACAACATATTTTTACTGTCTTATTATATATAGAGATAGAGATAACACGCCTTGGGAATGAAATGCTCGCTCCAGTCTGTTTCAAAGATATCACTGTCACAAATAATTAAATATGCATTTGTATAAAATTGATTTTAGAAACTAATATACTAATATCCATATTTTTTTAATTTTTCAGTGTTAAACAACATGCTGTTGCACTGTAATGCGGTTGAAAACTTGAGTGACAGCGAACTGACAGACCTATCTAACAAATATGAACTCTAATTGTATGAGAATAAAGCTATATTATATTATATTGTTTTATCAACAAATATGATATAATTTAAAAATTTTCGTGTAAAGTACCTACAATGATTATGTGCGTTATATCTATTGGAGACAATCATGGCGGCCTCATTTTTGGTTTTCCGTTCCGTTTAGATTGCGTATAAAAAAATTGAACGAATACCGCTAGGTATTTGAACCCGCGTCTCTTGGGAGCCGTTCAAGTACTCTGTTCACTAAACCATACGTTCTAATAGCACTTCAACTTATTTATGTTGCTAGTATCTCCATATATTTTTATAAATTACGACGTGGTTTAGTGTTTTCATGGGTTTCCAAAAGATGTCCTTCGTAATTTTTGTATATTATCCAAAAAAATATTTTTCTTTTCTAACTGTGGAATAGGATATTAAAAATGTTAAAATTATGTTGATTGTATGTAATATATGAAATATATCTTTGGAGAAAATGGAGGACGGATAGATTTAATATGTGCCTATTATGTCTAAAATAAAAGAAAATATTAATAAATATAATTGTTTTATTTGAATATCATTTGATAAAAAAAGTCCTTATTTCACATCTTTAAATATACTTAATGCGAATGGAATTTATTATAACAATACAACATGTAATTATCTGTCGTTATCTTAGAGTAAAGACTGTTAGTAGAAATTATTTTCGGTTCCGTCGAATAGTGGGTTCGATGCCCACTCGGGGAATGCTTTTTTTTTATGTTCTCGTTCTGTTAACGCTGCAAAGCGCGCCGTTGAGTTCCGCCGCTGAACAAGCAATGCTTCTACAATTTAGCGGATAGTCGAGAACGGAAGTATTTTAATGGGAACGATGTGTTTTAACATTAGGGTTCCAGGTTTCCTCTGTTATACAACGCGAAGCTAAAAAAAAGAATATGTATACAGTTTTTTTATTTGCTAAAATCGTCTTTGTTCTAAGATAACGAATTATTAGGTCGTATGAAATCAACGTTATCTCTATATGTAATAAGACAGTAAAAATATGTTGTCTGTACATTTAGTAATTTTGACTGAAATGGGTAGAGGGATATATAAAAAGAATAATAGAAAGCAAAAATATATTGTTCACCAATTGCTTTGTTTTAACTCAACTTAACATTTTAAAAAGTTTGTTTCATTAAAAACAGTTCTTCAAAATAAAGTTATCGTCATTTGAATGAATTCAAGACATAAGTTTGCCTGCGAATGTTATATAGCAATCGCGCTGGTAAGATTCCTGGCTAAAGAATGACATTCGAAACGTCTGGGTTATATGACTGTTGGTAAAAATATATACTTTTAAAGCACTATTGTTCAGAGTATAAACAATAAAGTAAACAAAATTGAATTGTTAGTGAAGGTTAAATAACAGTTAAGTTTAAGTCGTAATTAATTAAACACATAGATAAAGACCGATTTGATCTTCAAAGAAATATTAAGTAAATACGTAGATTCTCCGGTTCGTTTGTTCCTTTGAAATAAATCTATATAAAAATGCCTAAAAACAGCCTTTCTACGTGTACTCTGTAATAGCTACATATTTACCAATTGTACATTTAGCCAATAATATATGTAACTTATTTAAAAACTGTACATTACTATTTTACAAAGAATATGATGAATCCTTTAAATCAATAATTTAACAATTAAGGCTGTTTCTGAAAGAGTAAATTAAATTATTCACTGACACCAGCACATTTAACAGTTTTAAAAATATAATGAGACGTACATTACATAGGTAAAAAGAACGTAATGTTACAAAAATATATACGTATAAGAAATAATTAGCTTTATGTATATGTTTATAAATATCAAATATCACTATTGGTCGTGTTTTTTAAATCAGAACAATCAAAAGTCCTTATAGAAATTACGATAATGTATTAAAAAAATCATATTAGAATATTACAGATTAAAGTAATAAAAAATCATATTAGAAGTCATTATATTTGTCAATGAATTCTGTTTATTAAATCATGTGGTTTAAGTGGGCGAAGCCGCGGGCGGGCCGCTAGTCAAAAAATATAAAAAAAAAATGGAAATTATTTACAGGCGATCTCACTTTAAACACGAAGGTTGGTGAGTTGAATAATGATTTATTTTTATCTTTTTGTTCAACACTCAATGTCAGGAAAATTGCGGGGTGCGTTGAGAACAGGGTGTCTTAACACTAGGTTCGCTTTGCCTACCCCGCTATATGCGGGATACAGCGTGAAGCTAAAGATATATTTAGTCTATATCAAAATTCAAAAAATGCAAATAAACCAAAATAATGAATGTTCGTTCGTTCCTCTTTATAACTTTATAGTTATGTACCTTATACATCAGAATAACACATAGGCTACAATTTAATTTAGCTTAAATACAGTTAAAACTAACTTTAAGAGAGTCAAGCCGCGGTCGGGTCGCTAGAGAATGTAGAATAATACACTAAACCTACCAAAATATAGATATCGAAGCTTTAAGGATTTGTATAGTGACGTTATTTAAAATTTGCACTGTATAATTATTATTTTTTTATTTGGATCAGAAAGTGGAGAACGGAGTGTCTTAACACTAAGTTCCTTCTGCCTACTTATATATTAAATATTTTCTTATGTGCTGAAAAACAGTATGTGTGTTACACTATAAATAGATTGTGATTTTTTAATAGTTTTTTTCGCAAATATTCAGTCTAGTTTTTTTTGCCTTTAATTGTAATTAGAAAAATAAAGTTGATTTAAATAAATAAATAATTATATGTATATTGTTTGTTTTATTTTTCTAAATATATTTTTTAATTAATATTATAAGACCAGTTGTGGCGCATGGCACAACACAGCCATGTGGATAAAAATGGGAAATCGAGTGTCTTAAAACTAGGTTCCCCCTGTCTAGCATGTTATGCGCGGGATACAGCGTGACGCTAAAAAAACACTTTAAATTTACGATTAAATTATAAGCATTTTATTTAATACTCTGCAACAATATTATAGTATAAGTAACAATAACCGACGATATTGACACTAAACTTGAATATTCCAGCTTGTAAAAGTTCATAGCGTGGTACCTCACCGCCTTTGTGAGAAGCAAATTCTTTAGTTCCTTCAAATTTTCACGGACTTCATAAGCTGAAAAAAATTGTACGCAAACGATATAAAAATTTAGAGAAATATTTAATTGGTTTTTTTACTTGGCCAAAGCCTGTAAATGACCATGACATTTTAATGACTGTAAGCGCGAAAGTTATGAATTCGATTCCTATACGGGGGAATGAATTACTTTCGTGTTCCTAGCTCTAATAAAAAGGCACAGCGCGTTGTTGAGTTCTGCAACTCAACGCAAAATGGCTGGAGATTTTGGTAATATGTGGAGAACGTAGGTAATGTATAACACTAGGTTCCCTCTGCCTACTCTGCTATATGCGGGACAGCATGTAGCTGAAAAGAAAAATTCCGCAGAAAAACATTTCTGCTCACTAAAACAGGAAATAGTCATAAGGCATCACCTGCGCATGACATAAGTAAATAATATATAAATAATGTATAATTAAATAATAACTCACGTATCCTCTTAAGTAATATCAAATGGTCGATTAATCGTAAAATCCTCTCGTTTTGTCTGTAACTCTGCTCGCATCTATAGACGCCGGTGACTATGATTAAAGAACAGCTGATGATGCGTACAGCTGTTGATATTATGGGAATGTTTCCAATGTTTTGAGGTATATCCTAAAATATTGATATAATTTTTATGTCCGCTCCTATCTGACTAATTCGAACGGTATTTTTTTATGAAAAAAGTACAAGGCAAATAAGCGTACGGGTCACCTGACGGTAAGTTATCACCGCCGCCCACAGCCCCATGAACACCAAAGGAGCTACAGGTGCGATGCCGACTTTTGAAGTGGAGACAGACGCGTTTTTTGAAGGTTCTCAGGTCGCATCGACCTAGAAACTCTGCCGCAGGTAGGCCATTTCACCACATTTGCATGACGCGTAGAAGGAAGTTCCTACGAAACCATACAGTAGAGTGCCATGTATCCAGATGGTGTAGATGGTATTTTAGATTGTTACGTACTGTACGGTTAGAGAATCAGGTGGAAGGTAACAAACAGTTCCACATAACACTCCCCATGATAAATGCGGTAGAGAATGCACTACGAGGAGACGTCTCTACGCAAAGCTTATGTGTCAAGCCTTTCACAGATCATTAGGTACCCAACGATTTGTACGGCTCTACGTTGTATGCAAGCAAATGGGTCAAGCTGATACTGGGGTGCATTAGCCCAGAGATGAGAACAGTATCTATATGAGGCTGAACCTGGACGTGAGATGTTTGCGATACTGGCAGTCACACGAAACGCCAAGGCCCGATGTGCCGATACTACACTACTACACGACAGAAGGGCTTTTTTTTGTGTTTAACGGGCAAACTAGCGTCTTCTTGGGGTTAAATTGTACCAAGTTCCTTTTACTCTGTATGGCAGCATTCCCGAGGGACATTTTATTTTTTTTGTGAGGAAATCCTTTTACGGATACCAGCCCGAGTGGGGACTCGAGCGGGTTATGTGGGGCTCACGGACAGATGGTAGGCCGTCCGAATACCCACTAAAACCTCACGGTGCTCCTCCTCGACCGCCACTGGCCGCGAGACGGGGGGCATTAGTCGTCCGCGAAACGCGGCGGCGGGAGCTTGCAAGGCACGTCGCGGAGTCAAAGGTGTGTGGGCACCCTCGACGGCCTACTCGGAGTAGTGCGTGGGAGCAATCCTGCGCGCGACTACTCGGGCCAGGTCAGTAGGCGGCCAGCTTCGTCCACGTTAAGCGTGGTAGGAGTTGCCGTGGAGCCTGCCGTTTAGCCTGGTTTACCTTGTCTGTAGCGCGGTACTGTGCCGTCCCCTGAATTCGACTTTATTTTTTTAATTGCCCGAGGTAGTAATAATCCGGTCGAGTTTGCCCATGCGCGTTGCCATTGCTGGCGATGTGACTCTCCTATCCTATTCTACGCCGGCAAGAACGGTTGAACTAAACACGAAACATCACGAAAATTCAACGGAAAGAGAGAGGCAGAGTGTCTTGGAACTAGGTTCCCTCTACCTGCCTGCGGGATATAGTCTAAAAGTTGTATTTTTTTCTAAAAACAATGTCTGGAGCTTAAAACTTTAAACTCGTGTCTGAAATGTAATTGTACTGCATAATTAGCAACCATATCAAACCTTTCCTTTGGAAGGGCTCTTCTAACCGTTTTAACACCATAACATCTAATTTTTATTGATGAAGGGGCTCTACTAGCCCTCATAAGTACTATTTAGTGAACTTTACTGATAAACCGATAAATGTTCACTTCACACTTTACAAAACAAAAACTTAATCAATAAAAGTGCAGGAACAAGAAAGGCACGGACGATCAAGTCTGTGGTGTACAGCAACTCAAAAAAAAACAACTATGTAAAAATTTTATGGTAATTTGGGCTGCAACATTCCAAAATCGACAAAATCGTGGTGAATTGGGAATTGGGTTTTATAATAACGAGAAGCGTAAAATCTTATTAATCTATTTTGATTAATATACGCAATACTTGTGGGTTTGATTCCCAACCGAAGGAAGGATTATATATATATCGATATCCTCACTATAGAAGTCAGGGTGCGGCAGAATATCTAGTAAATTGGTCGGTAAATAGGGGACGCAGTATATTGGTACTGGGTTCTCTCTAGGGGAAAATGCAGTAAAGACTACGACGATTTATAAAAACTAAAATTGCTAACCAATGTTCCCATTGCTAGTCTTATTAACAAATTTGCCATCATCACCATATCCAGAAGAAAAGTAAAGCTGCTTATGATTATCTGGAAAATATTACATATTTTGTAAAATATAATATTGATTATTGGAATTAAAAAGTCTGACTACAAAAAGACAGAAAAAGGAAAAATATACCTAATAATTTATTAGAACTAGTAGTCACCTTTACGTACCCCGCACTCAGCACCCTGCTGAGGCAGGGGGAACCTTGTGCTTAGATACTCTGTTTATCAAAAAAATCTGGAGGCATTGCATGTTGCATAGCAGAACTTAATGTCTCTACACCAGAGCGAGGAGATGAAATATTAAATATAGAGAACTATTACATTTATTTTCTTTAGTGGGAATCAAACTCTCAACCTATCGCATTTACAGTCACACTTAGTGCCTATTTATTTAATCTCACCCTTAGTCCATGTTTCATATTCAAATATTCGCACTGCTCTATCAAAAGTAGATAAAGTCTTGGCAAATCCATTACAACGTCCATCCGATTGAACGTGATCGATTGA
>DWLH01002373.1:0-10899 GCA_018249795.1 Heliconius telesiphe telesiphe | reverse complement strand
GCGCCTGGTCGGTTTCCAGGAGGCGCGGGTTCGAGTCCCGCTACGTTCAAATTTTTATACGTTTTCTAAATAAGTATTTATCTTTCCTAAGTGTGGATTAACACTTTAAAAATGTTTAAAAAATATAAAAATGTTATAAAATAAATATATTTTTTATTACAAATGAGTTAAATGTTGCAGATGTTAACACAAGGTTTTCGTAAAGAACGCATATTTTTCAGGACAAAAAGCATATAGCATATATGCATACTTTGTATGTCTAATATAAGTGTTTCCAAATATATGTCGTACATTTTTTTGGTTCCACAGTGTCATCCATTGAAAGTTACGACTTGGGACAAAATGTTAACGTTTTCAAACTTCAACACGTCATAAAAAAATAACTACAGCACTGCATACATCCATTAGCGAATACAAAATACCAGCAAAATAAATTTCTATCTTATCTTAAGCATTTTATTCCCCAAATTTGACATTTCAAAAAAAAAGTGTATAACTTATATCTCAAAAACGGTAAAACTACGGAGCATTCAATATAGAGTAAGACTAAGTGGTGACAACCACCTCTATCGACTATTTTAGTTTATCTTTAATTATACTGTAGATATATTAAAACGTTTCGGTTTCGGCCGAAAATCTTGTTTCTGTCGGACACTATAGATTACATTCCTTTTATTTTTTTTGACGTAAGGAACCCTAAAACATAACAAAATTATCGGTAATAATCTCTTATGTTAGTTAAACAATAAATAAATTTCCAGAGAACCCTTAAGTATTTCTCCCAATATTTTGTCCACTACGAAGGGCGATGGCGAAATCTAAAAAAAAGAAAACCAACTCCCGATCCCTTTGACAAACTCCTTGAAGTCCTTAACCATGAAATATATAAACCACGCATTATAATTAAACTAAAAACCCTTCAAAACGACATAAATATTCTTTGGATAGGGATCAAAGAATCAAAGGAAACTCAGCCCTAAAGTAAAGCGAACATGTCGGGAACAGTTCTTGGTAAGCGCGAAACAAAATTGGTCGATGTAGCGATAAAGTCCTTTTGAATACTATTTGATTGAACCAACAATAGTGTATGGGGATCGGTAAATTAGAAATACTAGTACAGAATTTTCTACTCTATTTACAGAAACATAAGAATTATAATTCTGTGGCAATATTTGTAACAATAATGGATTTTAAATGAGCATCGGTCGATCACATACGTATTGTATTTGTATATACAATGCTTTGCCTTGTATCGTTAATCGAATATTGCTATCAATGGGCTGGTGGGCGAAAATCGCTATACAAAGTGGATTGGTGGGTGCATCATTAATTAAATCAAATTTATTAAAATTTGCACAATTAACTACACTCAGGAGAATGAAATATTTGATGCGTTATGGTTATTGGTTCGAGTCCCACTTGGGGGGCCGCTTATATATTTCGTTCATAAATTTTCTGGATTTTGTACATGTAAACTTTTTTTTTATTATATGTGCGTAAAGTGTTCCTTATTATTAGGTTAAGCAACCTAATTACTTCGATAATTTCAACAAACCTTAAAACACTATTTCAATAGACGTTAACAACAACAACATGAGACGTATTATTTATCGATATAATCTGTCAATGGACTATGCCAATAGTTGTTACATGCGGCTCCGCTCTCGGCGGTGGTCGGCTCAGATGTGGTCAAATGAATGTAACAAATACTCGTTGCATATGATATGAGTAATATAGTCTATTATAGCTTTCCATAATACGTGGACGATCCAATAGTTCCTGAGATAAGTGTCCAACTAATTCAGTTTTTAAATAATACAGCTTCACGCTGTATTACGCGTATAGATATGGGTTATGGGAACGTAGTGTTAAGATCTCGAGGCATTGCGAGTTGAGTGGAGGAATTCAACGTCGCTATATACCTTGTTACCAGAACAAAGAAATGAAAATATTAACAATAATTTTTCAATAGATTCATATCCCCAAGTGGGAATCGAACCCACAACCTTTGAGTTTACAGTCATACACTTGTGCCATTACGTCTGGATAATTCAGACACTTTAGCTGAAAACAGATAAAGTGTCTGAATTATCCAGAATTTGATAGAGAATGAGAAGCTAAGTATTTTTGATACTGTTTTTTTCTATAAAGGTTCTGTCTATATGTAAAGGGAGAATTTATAATATAGTAAAGTTTATTTTATAATTTGACGCTGCATTATTGTAATCGCGACAATTCTGTTCGATTCCTATTCGAGAGAATTAATTATTTTCATTTCCTCGTTCTGGTAACAAGACCAAATGTGTGGTTTAGATACGCGACACAATGTCTTGAAGATTGTGCGATGCGTAGAATACAGAGTGACTTAAGGTGCGCTCTGCCCATCCTGCTAGTTGCAAAATGCAGCGTAAAGCAAAAAATATATATTTCCTTCTACACTTTCTGACTCAATACAAAGTCACACGGTAAAATATTATTTTTATAAACAAAAAGCATCCCCTTGACTGAGATTTGAACACGTCAGTATCACACTACTTCCTACTGTGCCGCGACGACATCAATTAAAATGAACATAAATAAATTTAAACTGACAATACATCCGCAACCCGCATATCGGTTAGGGTTGTCAATTTTTTTTCTTAATATATTTAGTATTGTACATTTTTGGAAAATCAAAAAGGAAAGTGGAGAACGGAATGTCTTGACCCTAAGCTGGCTATACATACACGGCTATATGTGGAATACAGTGTAAAATCTAACGATTAAAAAAATGTCGTATGCATTAAAATGGTCATAAAAATAATTTTCAATCGTTTGTAGTTTAATAATCGTAGCAATTTACTTTAGAAGGTTTGTGTTGCGCTACTTAAGTGTATACTTATAAATAAGTACATGTTATTCAAGTACCTTTATTGCGGATATTTGAGGCTATAGTCATCATGCAGCAGTCACGCAGTTACGTTTTTTCTGACTACATGAAATTTGTAGGTTCATGTTTTTTGGTGAGGCCGTCGTGGCGCAGGGACAAAGAGGGCGACTATAAAACCGATGGTTGTGGGTTCGATTGCTACTCAGGAGAATGAAATATTTATTTTAATTTGCTTTGTCTGGTAAAGAGGCAAAGTGCGGTGTTGAGTTTCACCACTCAACACGCAATGTCTCACGCAAATTTGACGGAAAGTGGGGAACGTGTGTCCTCATGGAAAACGTAGGGACTTAACACTATTATTCTCTGGATGCTTACCATGTTAAGTGCGAGATACATTTACGATTTTTTAATTTATTATAATAAAATTATTAGTGACAACCCTAGCTCTAATAAATCATCGATATAAAAGGAAAGATCTAACAATAAACTAAAAGTTTGAGTAATAGACTCATATATAACAAGTCTAATGGTTACAGTTAATAGTAATAATGACTTAGGAAGGTATAGGTTCAAAAGTGTGTTGATTTCGAAGTTCAAATAATTTTCAAGATAAGATGTTTGAAATTCAGACTCCTAAAGTTCCTGTGTCAGACCTGAAAAGAACCGGCGCAAGAAACTACCGTAAATAAGAGTAAGTCTGTAAGTCAACTTCACGCTGTATCCTGCACACAGCAGGGTAGGCAGAGGGACTTAGTGTTAAGGCATTTCGTTCCCCACTTTCCACCGAATTCAGGCGACATTGCGTTAAGTGCCGGAACTCAAACCTCAAACTCGGTCACCAGAGCCAAGAAATTAAAAAATATAATTTAAATAAATATTTAATTTCTCCGAGTGGGGATCGAACCCACTACCAGTCGCACTTTTTGTTTATAGGCACACTTTGAGCCTCTGTGCCACGACTGGTTTTGACAGTTTATTTACTATCATAATATGAGTAGTTTTTTCAGGTTTTACGGTATTGCCCGCATAAAGTAGGATAAGCAATGTTTCCTTTTTTTTTTTTATTTCTGAATATTTTTGTTGAGTGGCGGAACTCAACACTGCGCGTGGAGCTAACTATCAACACATTATATAATCTTACTTAATCGACCAAACATATGCATGCAAATATATTAAACAGCTGAGAGGTGACACGACAGTGGGACGACGTATTCGTAATTAGGTCGATTGCTAATGCACTTGCGATCCTTACACGAGCTGAGAACAGACGAGCATGACGACTTTTATGTATATACAATATAAAGACACGTAGATGAGGTCGTCGTGGCACAGGGGCATAAACGTATGACTGTATGCGCTACGGTTGTGAGTTTGTTTCCAACACGAGAGAATGAAGTATTTAATATTATAATTTCTTCGCCCTGATAACCAGGCAAAGCGCGGCGTTGAGTTCAGCAACTCGGCACGCAATGCCTCACCACTTAACTCAAAAATTCGGCGGTGCCTTAAGAACGGAGTGTCTGAACATTAGGGTCCCTTTGTCTACCCTGATATGCTGAAAAAAAAAACGTATGCCATATTGTGCATTGGCATCAAAGTCTCAGGATTTTCAACTCCGACCAGACGCCCAAGTCATCACGCCACTAGTCAATTAATTCCCGCTTATCAGATAAGGCAAACATAAAGTAGTGCCTGGGCACTCCGTTCGCTGCGTTACAAATTCTTATACAATTCTTATAAACTTTACATTGTTGTAATTTTCATTGTGTTTTCAACCTGTTGTTTACATATAATTGGTTCAAAAGCTTATCCGGTATTAGGTGTATGGGGATAGACATTACTGTCATCGGATTAAGGGCTTTGTCCTGATATCTGACCCTCGAACTGACGATTACTGAACAAACAATAAATACGTTTACCCATTATTATTAAGATTAATATTTATTTTTAGAAATAGTTTCACGATGTATCATACATATTATCAGGGTAAGCGGGGGGAAGTTACCAAGTGAAGAAACACTCCGTTCCCCACGCACCGCCCAATTTCTGAGACAGCGTGCTGGGAGGGGGAAACTGAGCACCGCGTTTTGTTTTCTTACCATACTCCCGAGTGGAAATCGAACCCACAACCGTTGCATTTATAGTTAGACGCGGAAATTTATTTTTTTACATATTTTTTCAATTTATTGTTTTATATTTTTTTTTCTAGAATGCGTTGACAGCAGTAAACTTAGGTTATAATAAGTAACAGTTCGTAACCTATCCTAAGTGTCCGAGGTAGAGGCGGTTCACTCCGACAAGATTACGATTTTTTAGCGTCACGCTGTACTAGTGTTAGTAGGACACTCATTCAGTGTTTTTTTCTTCATTTAAATCGGTTCATAAATAAAGAAAGTGATACCAATATAAAGTATTTTGTTCGCCAAAATTGCTGCAAAACAATGGATTTCTTTTGATTTGAATAAAACTTTTTAAACGTTTGAAATTTGCCTTAAAAATTATTTAATATCATTTTATTACAACACGAAAGTAATTAAGATTATTTAACATATAATTGTGTAGTTCAAGCGGACAAAGCTGCGAGAGGGTCGCTAGTTTATGATGATATGAGGCTGTCCCGCTGCGGTCGGACGGCTTGTAATATACACTCAGTCATATATAATTCGAATCTATAATCAGTTTACACCCAACCACTGTGCCATTTCGACCTGACACGTAATATAAAATTCAAAACTTCTATAGAATTAATACAGACTTCTAGACTTAGTGACCTTTGGGTCTCAAATGGTGCAAACTTATGAAGCGATCAATTTCATTTCAGAATATAAATTGCTCCATTAACGGTAAACACCATAGTCGCTCAGTTAGTAAGGATGATGATAGTTATGAATTCAGATCTATTATAAACAATATATAGATTTTGTTTGTATATAAGAATTAATAGAGACGTATTCACAAATGTCTCAAAAAGCAATGTAAAATATAGATCGGACTACCTTAAAGTTGCCGAATTGTTACAAAAAATTGTGAACTATTCTATATTTCGTTTATTGCTATGTGGTGGAACCTAACGCCGCCAATGTTGAAGAAATGAAATCAATTTAAATATATTATCGACCGAGTGGATGTCGAACCCAATACCATTCCGTATAAAGTCAAATGCTGTGCCACTGCGCCATGGAAGCTGCTGGCTTTCATGATAATAAATGCTTACTATAATTATAAAGCTGAAGCTATTTTAAGTCCAGTCGTGATGCAGGGGCATAAACATGCGACTTTAACTATGACAGGTTGTGAGTTCTGTTCTCAATCAAGGAAATGCAAAATTTAATATTTTCATTTCCTCGCTCTGCGTAAAGTTCCACAACTTGACACGCAATAACTCGGCGGAAAGTAGAAACCGGAAGTTGTTCAACAGTAATGGAGCGTCTTACCTGCTAACTGCGAGATACAGCGTGAAGCTAAAAAAACTATCTATTTACTGAGGAAGGCTATAGATTATTATAGTATCTGCAGACAGAGATACCTCGGGAACTCACAATCCACTTGACCACGGGCGAAGCCGCGAGTAAATAAAAAAGTTTTTATATATTACATATAATTAAAATTAATTACATACAGACTCACAACTAAAATCCTTAAAACTAATGATGCTAAACAAGCATTACAGTGAGTGAGGTGTGCAGTGCCCTCCACTCGCTCCGCCGAGTGTCCACGTGTCACACTCCCCGTTGACATAGTTAGTTAGCTCCTGTATGCTCAGTTGTTATAATATTTAATGTTAACAGGTTTATAATTGCACCCACGCGCGGTCTGTCTGTCACAACACATGCTATCAACATAAAACTATATCATATAGTAAATGAAATTGAAATATTTTTAAGTAAATATATTGAACTTATTTTTCAATCAAACCTTAAAATCACTGTAACATCAATAAATATAGTAGTTCCGACACGGCAGGACGTCCATCTACAAACCTTAATAGGTAAAAGTTTAAGTTCTTCCTAATAAAATTTGATATTGTTTGTACATATACATGTACAGTAGTATAGTAATATTGTCGATACCATACAAGAGTACGACTACTTTGTATGGTTCATTAAACAAACTTGTAATTTGTCAAGCATCATTAGTTTCAGGAGTGTCGAAATGCATTTTGTATGTACCCATTTGTCATTATGTAAGATGAACTTTCAAATTAATGAACAATCGCACTCTGAGACTGAGGCCAGGCGTGGCGCAGGGGCTAAAGTGTGCGAGTGTAAACGCGACAGGTTGTGAATTCATTCCCACTCCAGAAAATGTTTTTTTTTTTATATTTTCATTTCCTTGCTCTGGTGCCGAGGCAAAGCACGGCGTTGAGTTCCGCCACAAGACGCAATACCTCCAAAATTCAGCGGAAATTGGGTAGCGGAGACTAGCCTTGTTCTGCCTACCCAGATAAATGGGGGAAACAGTGTGAAACTGAAAAAAAATACAACCGCACTAAGAAACATTTAATTGAGATTATATTAAATTTCTTCAGACAACAACCTAGTGTCATAATCCTTCGTTTCCTACTTTATGCCTAAATTTAAATGAATATTAAAGTAATTGTGTTTTAAAGAAGAGAATACTGTTAATTAGACTGACAAATTATCTTGTGGCGTGTCTTACAGATCGATGAACGCCGCCAGCACAACTCATTGTCACGTTCCACCTGAGCCGAGTGTGTAAGCGAGAGCACAGAAAAACTGATAGTGTAACAATACGTACCTTGGCTATGATGAAGTAAATAATTTAAACAGTGAGAAAATGAAAAACAAGTTAGTTATGTGTACCTACGGTTAGAATTTTTTTTTTATTTCTCTTTTTTCTTTCCGTGTGTAGCAGGCAAATGGAACCTGGTGTAAAGAGACACTTCGTTCCCATTTCACTGCAAAATTTGCAAGATATTATGTGTAAATGAAACGTAACATCGCACTTTATTTCGGTACCAAATCGAGCAAATATTCACTCCCCCAAGTGGAAATCGAACCCACGATCGTCGCGTTTACAGACTGCCATAACTGGCTTTAAATTGAAGGACACGACTTTGCCCCTATCACTTTTTAACTCATAAATTAACCAAAACACTATACAAACTAACCAAAGTCATTGAATAAAGTAACAAGATTAAAAATTCAAGCGTTTCAAAATTGCTTGGAAGGCGGCGAGAGTGAGCTTGCATTATAAAAGGCAATTTGGTAGAACGGCATGTATGAATAAACCGACAAGTTGGTTCTAACTTCTAGGCGACAGGTATATTAGTGAATTAGAAGTGATAAATCACTCTTTTTTCATTAATTTTATATTTTTTGAGCTTCACGCTTTATCTTTAGCAGACTATCCAGAGACTTTCGATGTCTGCATAGCTCATTCGCCTCGTAACACTGATCACTGCGCGTTGGATTTTCCTTTTGTTATTATCAGAAACAAAATTAAAAAGTACTTAACGCGGCGCTTTGTCCCAGGATCCGACTCCCCAGATGTCTTAGACAATTTTAATATTAAAATTGTCGTGAATTGTTTAGTGGTTAAGTAAAGTATATATTTTACTTAACCACTAACGACGAACCAACAAATAAACATACAAAATAAAAACCTGTCTAATCTCCCAACATCAAGGGAACCGATAAATCAAGTGAAGAGACGAACTAAAACACTGATTTTGAATAGAACTGGAAACAAAACCATCCGCGAAAGACAATAGTGGTAAAAGATGAAAAAAATGAGGAAAAAAGAAGGCTAAAAGTGCAACTGTGCCAGTGAGTCAAGAACAAAGGGATGGGCTTCTCGATGACACATACTAGACTGTAAGGCATAGTGCATGACGGCGAGACCTAGCATCTACGAGTATATTGAAATAAATAATAAAATCTTATGAAATATCCTCTTAATGTTGGTATAAAAATGTATAGCATTTGTCGTTAATTACCTAGTAACTAGTTATCAAAGATAATAATGCTGAATTTTATTTAGTCAGTTTGAGGAAACGAAATTTAAATTCAAAAACTCGAATTCGAAATTTTGAAATTCTCAACGCTTTGTGATAGCATTCCAAAAGCAAAGATGAAAAAACGCAACATTCAATGAACCCTACAAAAACTTTGCTACAAGCGTTACTTAAAGATATTTTCTAAGAACTTTGTTTATCATAATCTACCTTCCATTTTTAAGTTTTACGCTCAATCCCGCCTAAAGAGTGACAGACAGTGACAAACTAGTGACCAACACTCTCCGTTCCTCACTTTTCGCATGAATACAGGACGGTGCATGTTCAGTGGTGTAATTTAATTCCGTGCTTTCTCTTGTCACCTGAGTCAAAGGAAATCAATATAATAAATTTCCCCGGGAATCAAAACCACAACCGTCGCTTATGTTCATGCGCTGTGCCGCTGCGCCGCAATGCCCTCTAGTACAGTCTAAATAAGAAAATTTAAAATTTATAACTTTACAGTATTTATTACTCCTCGCTTGTGTATTCGACTTTATAACATTTTATCGGTGACACGCTGTCCTTAGCCTCGTTGATTTAAAAAGTCATCTCGTCTCCCGAGGGATGCTGCGATTGGAAAAATCTTAAAGTAGGACACGTTGAGTTCGAGAGACGACACTGATGAGATGGAAGAAAAATATGAATTTATGAAAACTATCGGATTTTTCAGACCGTTCGAGATAATTTGATAGCTAACTTCGTACAAATTCAACTAACAAGCATCACGTTAATGATAATATTTTAACAAAATCTTACATGAGGCCAGTTTTTTTTTTATGGAAAAGGACAAGGCAAACGAGCGTTCGGGTCACCTGATGGTAAGTGATTACCGCCGCCCACGGCCCCTTGCAACACCAGAGGAGCTACAGGTGCGTTGCCGGCCTTTAAGGTGGAGATAGACGCGCTTTTTGAAGGTACCCATGTCATATCGACCTGGAAACACTGCCGCGGGTAGGCCATTCCACAGATCCGTGGTGGGTGGAAGGAAGTTCCTACGAAATCGCACAGTAGTGGATTGCCACGTATCCAGGTGGTGTGGATGATATTTCAGCTTATGGCGTACTGTGCGGTTAGAAAATTCGGCGGCAGGTCAAACAGTTCTTCAGAACACTCCCCATGATAAATGCGATAGAGAAAGCACAGCGAGGATACGTCTCTACGCAAAGCCAAAATATCAAGCCTTTCACAGACTATTGGGTCCCCAATGATTCGAATGGCTCTACGTTGTATGCGATCAAATGGTTCAAGCTGATACTGGGGTGCACCAGCCCAGAGATGAGAACAGTACTCTATATGAGGCCGAACTTGGGCTCTATATAAAGCAAAAGGGTGTTTTGGCGTGAAGTACCGTCTCGCTCTGTTGATGACCCCCAGTTTCTTCGAGGTCAACTTGGACTTGCTTTCCAGATGATCGCAATACTGGCAGTCACACGAAACATTAAGGCCCAATATACTGATACTGGGCGCGGATGTAAGGGGAATGTTCTGAAAGACTGGTGAAAAGATAAATGGGTTTTTTTTGTGGTTAACGCGCAAACTTGTTTTTTAATAGTTGTATTTTCAAATTTTGTCAAAATTGTTTACATATAATACTAGCAGCCAACACGTGGCTTCACCCGCACACCACTTATAATTCTTTTATTGTTATGCTGCATTTGCCATTACTACATTCTAAATAATTATATTCTAATAGGCTAAAATTCTGTTACATTTTTTTTTATTGTACTAAAATTATTAATGTGAAAGTTTTTTAGGATGGATGTTTTCTACTTTCTGTCTCGTGGTTTCTTTTTAATTATTATTTAGTTCAGCACTACAGATACTTGATCCGTACCCTTTTTTACGTTATTATTATATTTAATTTTCTTATCATATATATTAATTATATTATTCTCCTTACTTCACTCACTTCCCAACTATATTTAATAATTGTATAGAGTATAGTGTGTTTCCTGATCTAATGCAATTTAGTGAAGTCATACCTATATTTAAATAGTTGCGGGTAGTTCAT